>JAODAL010048361.1:0-29085 GCA_025379985.1 Phyllomedusa bahiana | reverse complement strand
CTTTCTACATATTGCAATACTACCACTAACCTAACGAGCCATATGTCTGTCTAGTCTGCACCAGTTTTAATACATCTGACCCATTCTACATTTAGGGGCATGTATGAAAACTGTCTAGGTCTAAGACGGTCTTTGTTGCCCATAGCAACCAATCACAGACCCCCTTTCAATATTTCAGAGCACTATATGAAATGAAATATGGTGCTCTGATTGGTTGCTATGGGCAACAAAGACCGTCTTAGATCAAGAAAGTCTTAGACCAAGACAGTTTTCATACATTTTGCCCTTATTGTGTTCATCATTAGGTGTACATGTTAAGCATATCCATTATTATTATAATTTATTTTAAAACAATATTAATTTCTGTGCACTGTAAATCTGAAAAGGGGCTCAAAGGGGATGCCTGTGCCAAATATTTTTTAAAAACGCCTATAATCACCTTCCTCCGCTCCTCCATTCCAGTGCTGGCTCTCCGCTGGTCTTTTGTTTACCTTTACTTCGCTTCCAAACAGAATATCACCACATTCGGAAGTGAACAGCTCTAACTGGTGATATAAACAGAGGAATATAACCCACAGTCAGCAGCTGCAGCGGTGACATCTGTGTTTGGAAGAATCACACAGTAAACAGGAGACCCAGCGCTGGAACAGAGGAACAGAAAGAGGTGAGTAAAGTTTTTTTTTATGAGGCACCAAGAGCTTCCTATTGATTTTTTACACAAACAGACTGACTGACGGCAGTTAAGAGCAATGAGAAATAAGAGAATGCTGGGAGATGTGGTCGGTAACCAGAGAAAAATGTTTAAAATCTTCTTTATTGCCTGAAGAAAGCAAAATCAACACATCTATGTATTTGGTAATAGTCTTTATTTACCTGTTAAAAGCTAATCATTGTGGTGAGAAAACCAATTTAATTCTACAGGTTATTACCATTATGTAGATACCTAATACATGTAGGGTTTCTTTCTTTCAGTGTAATGTATGCACAATATTTATTTTGTTATTTTTTTTATTATTATTATTTTTTTTTTTACACACTTCTTTGTTAACTTTTTTTTTAGCCCATAAAAGGCTTACTATTTTTTACACTTTCAATTTGTTAGCATGCACCAGTATGCTATAACATTAAGTACTGTGTCAGAAGGCTTACTACACAGACAGCCCTACGGACATTATGCATCCAAAGGGCTGACTGTACAGACTTTTCACAGGACCCATCGGGCAATGGAATCCTGGTGACCAGATCGCGCAGGGTTATTCCCTTTCATCATGCCGTGGTCTTGGACCAAAGCAATCAAAGGGATAAACCATGGGGATCGGAGGAAGCCTCCATTCACTGCCATGCACAGAGATCACTCTAGAAATTGAGCTGTTAACTCCTCATCCATTCCTAGGGCAGCTGCGGTGCTGGGAGCCTCAAAACCCCTCTGAAGGCAGCAACATCTTTTGGAATCACTGCCGACCGAGCTCAAGCACTGCACACTGTCAAAAGACAGTGGGCGATTGTTGAGGAGTTAAATGTACAACAATGCAGGTGAACTTGTTTATTAACACAAACAACATGTTAGTGCTATATATTGACTCATGCAGGAGTCTACGCTAAGCCTAAGTCAGGTATCTGTAGGAGAAATTTGTAATAACCTATCAACACATAACCAATCAGTGTACAGGATGATGTTGACTCCTCCACTCACTAAACATCAGTAATAATGTAATACTGTAATGAAGTTATACAATATTATAAACATGACATAAGTAAGTACTGTTCTGATAATAGAAATAACAAATATACATGCACCTCTGTGAAAAGTGATTCCCCTTGATGACAGGATAGGATCCTGTCAAGTATCTGTTCACCATGAATACATGTCAAAGCAACAGTTTGAAATGTTCATATTTGTATATGCGCCGGTTCCTACACTGCCATGTAACCACAGTAACACTGGTACTGACTAAAGACATTGACCATGAGTCCCCACGATGGAAAAGTGGGGACAGACCAGCTTTACTAAACAAAGGAATTACGATGGATATTCCAGCTGGACAGTTTGCAACTATGGTTGTGCAAATCTGTCCCCGTTTAGTTTGACACTGGTTGGACCAAACTTGTAAAAAAACTGGGATTCAATAACTCTTGTACCCAAATTTTTTTGCTCGGTCCTTAGCCCGAACAATAACCCTAGCTGTAATCATTTTTATGCCTCTTTAGTGTTAACCTGCCTCTCTGCAGGGCCACCATGTCCGCCGACACAATTGCTTTGACGTCACTTCTGGCCTAATACGGAGTAAAACTTTAGAGCGATAGGTCTATGGAGACCTGTAGGCGCCGCAGAGAGAACTAAAAACAATAACTCCAACTGTTAGATTATGGTTAGAGGTTATTTATTGACAATGTATGCCAAAATTTAATTTGAGACGACCCAAATCGAAGCACGTTTGACTTTGATCCGTATTTGAAGCACAACACCACTTTTAGCTAAAGGGTTTGAATATTAATTATAATAGATATCAGCTACAAATTGTAATATTCGTTCACTTTTTTGAAGCCTACCATTGTGCCTAACCTAATTATTATAAGTAAGGTAGATTGCACAGTTTAGGTAAACAGGCAAATTTTTCGCTCACCACATCCTGTATATCAGACGACCATGTAAAAGGAAAACTGGGTGTCCTTTGAACGGTGCACGGAGACGTCCAGAGGATAACTGGGTCGAACCAACAAAAGTCTTTTCCTAATTAGCAGAAACTCTCCAGCTCCATGTATAAAAAATATGAAATTTATTGGAAAAACATTGCACAGTTTAACAAAAAGTATTTGGTTACCTTTAGGAGGTTAAAGAAATCTACAAATGCCAGTTATATAAAATAAAGCCTCCAGTGCTAAGACAGCTATAATAACTCTATTGTTAAATAATCTATTTCTTATTTTCCTCAGTGCTTTAACATTATACTGCGTTTTACTGAAATGCTGACATGGAAAATAACGGCCTAATAAACTAATACATCATAATGTATGAAGGAAAACCAATGGGATACACTGCCATAGCCTTTCAAAAGCAGCAGCTTTTAAAAGTATTAATTTCTACTTCAGATAATTGGGTAGGACACCTCGGTGGACAGGCAATATTTTTATGGGATTGCCCTGTCAGCAGCTCAAATTGTCTTTGGTGTTGCGAACAATTTCTTAGCACTGAATGACGGTGAATCTTGTAAATAGGTTGTCGATGACAGAAGTCACCATAAATTCCTAGACTGAACTCTCCTTACAAGGTCAATAATAAAAGCGTGCCGGTATCACATGGCCTTCACTGTAACCTAAGGAGATAAGAAGGCTTCATAAAATGGCCACTACTTGTGTTAGATGTCATAAAATCAGCCTGATAGACTGACACAATAAATTACATTCATGCCTTGTTGCTGGCGTCTTTTGGATACCAAAATCGCATATATGTAATTTCTGGATTTCTATGAGAGCAGCGATGATGCACAGCTCAGGAACTGCAGGCTTGGGGTTTTGGTGCAGAGCATTTTGTGATAAGCTTATGGGTGAATGTTAGACTAAATTAGAGTATAAAATCATTGTTGTGAGAAATGAAAACAGTGGTTTTCTATGAAGGTGTATTTGCTATTAAACATACAATGATCAGAAAGACACAACAAAATGGTTGCTTTACATGCAGTAAAATAAATGTTCTCATCCTGTTTTTTTACCATTGGCATTTTGACAAAAAATACATACTATTACGAACAAACATCTGGATCAATACATATACCAAATACATTCAAAGAAGTGTAATAACTGAACAATGTGCATGTTTCTAAGATACAAATAAGTAATGAGAGAAAATCTAAAAAGTATATTAGGGCATGCAAATATTATATTTGATAACAGTAGAGTGAATGAGAAAAGAAGAAAGAATGTGCAGGGGTGTAACTGGAATTCATATGGCCCCATAGCAAAATATGAAAGGCACCACTACCTAATGACAGAAAAATGAAACCGCTGCATAACCTGCAATAAGTAGAATAGTGAAGAAATCAGGCGATACCTTTTAGAGGCTAACTGAGTATATTTGATAGTGAGCTTTCGAGAGGACTAGCTCTCTTCTTCAGACTGATGTTATACAACAAACTGAAGATACACAGACTTTTTATACACACAAGACATGGATCTTCAAAGGATCTTAGAATTCTTAAAAATAACAAAATGCAAAATATAGGTACAGCAGTTATTTACAACCTGTCAAGAATTAAACAGTCTGGAAAAACTTGTGAGGCGTGACGGGAGTGATCAGTAATTATTTTCTCTTATTATGTGCAATCAGGGGGAATTCGTTGCACTCACAGTTCCACACATAGCTTGAATGAAGCTGGCATGAATATTAAACCTTTTTGCAGAGGTTTTAATTTTTGCATTAATTTATATTCCCATTCCTCCTCTTCCCTTTGAGTCTTAAAATCTCCATTAAGACGTTACCCGCAATCTTAAACTTACCTATTCAGAGAGCAAAATCCCCTTTCTGGATTACTACAATACACATCAAAGACCACCGGCTACTCACATCAGTTACCACAACCGACAGACAGGAACGCCTACCCCGAATGACAGCTTCCACCCCCAAACACACAAAACAGTCTTTTATATACAGCCAGGCTATCGGTACAATGTATTTCTCGACAAAGCAGACCTGGACAAACACCTCCTGGATTGAGGACAAAATTTCTCAAACTTGGATACAGACCAAAATTGACTGACAACCCAAAACAGCAAAGCGGCCGCCATCAACAGAGAAGTTGCTCACATACAAAGAGACCCAGAAGGAAGAATGGGGTGCCCCTAGTTGTCACCTACAACCCACAGCTGGAGATCCTAGAAATATTCCAAGGAACTTCACCTGTGCTACATAAGGACAATAGACTCAAAGAATATTCCCAGTCCCCCTCTCCTTCCTTTCGGCAACCACCAAACCTGCGGCGCATTATTGTCCGGAGCGTTCTGAGGCCCCAACTGAAAATGGCACCTCACCCTGCCTGCAGAACGGGTGCAAGACCTGCAGACACATCCACACTGCTGACAGTGTACCTGTCCCACCAATCCCAGCAGGTGCACAGAATTGGGGGGACATTTTCCTGCAGGTCTAGCAATGTGGTGTATTGATTATGTGTATCCCAATGTCCTACCAAAGGCCTCTATGTGGGGAAAAGGGCAGGGGACTCAGCCAGCGTAGGAATTCACACAGATTCCCATTAACAACAACAGAACTGATTGCCAGTGGCCGCACATTTCTCTGGAGAAAATCATTCCATGGAAGATTTGCAGGTAAGGGTTCTTAATGGGAGATTTTAAGACTCAAAGGGAGGGGAAAGGGGAATGGGAATATAAATTAATGCAAAAATTTAAAACTTGCAAAATGGGTTTAAATATTCATGGCCAGCTTCATGTCAAGCTATGTGTGAACTGTGAGTGCAAAAAGATCTCCCCTGATTGCACATAGATAAGAGAAATAATTACTGATCACTCCCGTCACGCCTCACAAGTTTCCCGATGTTTAAAATTTTTGACAGGTTGTAAATAACTGCTGTACCTATATTTTGCATTTTGTTATTTTTAAGAATTCTAAGATCCTTTGAAGATCCATGTCTTGTGTGTATAATAAGTCGGTGTATTGTCAGTTTGTTGTATAACATCAGTTGAAGAAAGAGCCTAGTCCTCTCGAAAGCTCACTATCAAATATACTCAGTTAGCCTCTAAGGTATCGCCTGATTTCTTCAATATTCTATACTTTCTATGGCTAACACGGTACAACATTATACTACTAACCTGCAATAATTAATTATAATTAAAGGGGTTTTCACACTGAGTGACAAGCAGTTTTAGACTAACTCAGGCCAAACATTCAGCAGTGGCGATCTCTCGTGTGAAC
Source organism: Phyllomedusa bahiana (assembly GCA_025379985.1). Taxonomy (NCBI): domain Eukaryota; kingdom Metazoa; phylum Chordata; class Amphibia; order Anura; family Hylidae; genus Phyllomedusa; species Phyllomedusa bahiana. The sequence goes on along the minus strand of JAODAL010048361.1, from coordinate 23,162 downwards.
GCAGCTGCGTGTTTCTCGTTGCCGGTAACGTTAAACACACTGCTAATTGTTAGATGCGTCTCTGGGTCCATCCTGTCAGTCCCCGAGACTCATCTAAAAAGCGTATGTTAATACAGAGCCAAAACTCCATGTGAACAAGCCCTAAGAAGAAGACTGATGGACTCTTGAGTCAGGTGACTCAACTTTCACAATCACCTGTCTTAAAACCATTTGGGGGAAGGTTAGACCGCAGACTGAAGGAAAAGCTGCTACCAACTGCTCAGTCTCTGGGAAGTCCTGCAACATTGCTGAAAACCTCTCAGTGGTGAACATTTAATTAAAGGGGTTGTCTCACTGTCGTACCTCAATGCTGTTACATCGTTGAATTCAGGGGCATGTTTACTGTCTTTACTAGCCTGCAGTGATGAGCTGCTGAGGACAACGGGTCTGTAGCTATAGTGACCAGAGCTGGCAGCCTATCAAGAGAGATCAAACAGGTCTGTAGCTATATCGATCTGAGGAGCTAATGCAGCCCATACAAGAGGGGATATCTATGAATACAGTAGGTAGGACACTTTATTGCAATAAAAATTTTGTTTTTGCAAGATCTTTAACATAAAAACAAATCCTTGTAGAGAGACATCCCCTTTAAGTTTATTGAGGGATCCCAAGAATGTCCAAAGGCTGTTATCAAAGCAAAAAGGGGCTACTTGGGAAGAACTAAAATATAAAACACTTTAAGGCCATGTTCACGCGGCTTATTTTGAGACTTTTATTTTGTCCGTAATTCGCGCCGTACTGCGTGAATTATGGCTAAAATCTGTACCAGTCATTACGGTAATCCACAGTTCTCATAGAGAACTATTGATTCCGTCTCCTCTCCCCGCTCTCGAAATACTGCGAACGGGGAGATAAGTGACATGTCAATTATTCACTCCGTGGATAAGCCGTGTGAACATAGCCTAAAGCTTAATAGTGAAGTACATATGTGTTTCTTTATTAGTTTTTCATTTTCTTTAATATGAAACTACAAACAGAGAAAAAAAACTGGAATGAAAAGGTGTATCCAAACTTTTGACTGGTACTGTAATAGAAAAAGATAAGTACCAGACGATTGTCATGCTTGTTAATTGGATAGCTATCTATGAAATCCTATGAGATACTTATCTGAGAATAGTGTCAGTACAGAGTGATTAAATCTCATTTTTATGTGTTTTACATAAACAATAAAACAAAACATATTTCTAGCAATTAAAAAGGTAAAAGGTGATAACAATTAAGTGAATGGGTAAATGGGTGCTTTGCAGCAAATGATAGAGGAGAATGCAATTAACGGTTGAGCTATCAGTGTAATCAGAGTAGTCATTTGTTTGGTCATTGACCCCAAGGTGAAGATTGATTCTTAAGAGCTCCCAAGAAACTGCATTATAAACAGAACTTGAATTTGTAATCTGCATAATTACATTAATATTCAGATATTTTCCTCCCACTGTTCGAGGAAAAACCGTCTTGATTAATTCCTTCTATACTACATGTTCTTTTTAAGGGTATAAAATAAACATGGCATTATAATTTGTAGTAAAAAGAAGCATCCATAAATTTTCATTCTCTGGTTTAGTCTTGGGCCCAGGAATCCTAGAACTAAAAGGTAAGTTATATTTCACTACATATTTTATGGGACTTGGTTAAGAGGAACATTTGACAAAGAAACATGTGGATGGGACATAAAAATAACAGATAAGTTGAGCAGTCAATCTATTTTGCTAAATGAATGTGGATTCTTACCCATCCCTACTAATCTTCTTATGTTAGTCTGTCCAAATTCAATCCACTGTATTACAGACTGTAATTTACTGTAAGTTTCTCATTTGGAAAGACTCACTAAGATAGAATACCATTAAAACAGACAGATTTTGCTTAAATTTAGAAAAATCTGATGACACATATTTGCATTAGTAAGCCACAGACATTTTGCTACTATACTATAGATGCTTGGATGAATGCTCATTTCCACAGCATTGCAAAAAAAACCTTTATAGCTAGCTTTATTTCCCATGGAATTGACATCAAAGGCATATTGACTGCACTATATAAAAGGACTAAACGTCATCCTAGATCATTAAAGATGATACAAAACCTTTGAATATGAAGGTTTTACAATAGTTTAAATGTTCTTGACATGCTATTTATAAAAAATACACAAACAACTGAAGAGCTAAGACCTGTAATACAGAGAACAAAGGATGTTCATAAAAAATGTCAACCAAAAACTCATCTCTGCAGCAATTCACACATGTAAAAATGTTTTGCCATCACTGTAGATTTCTCTCTGTCCTCAACTGAGGATTGATAAATTACACATGTTGGAAATAATAGGGCAGATTTACCAATAATATCTGATACTCACATAGTGTGAACTGGACTAAATCCGCTGCATGTTTAGACTAAATATACACCTTTTATTATTTGGCTTACTTTAAGCCACTAATTGTGCCAAAATTTGGTAGCGGGATTGTGCTGTGACTCTGCTACAATCCCCCTTACCGGCATTAGGACGTACTGATAAGTTCAATGTCGGTAAGGTGTTAAAGGGGTTTTACCACAAAGTAAAATTGACGTGGGAAGTTGGTAAATTAAATGATAAACATTTTCACCATTCATCATTATAAAAAATTCTGCACCATTTTTGTTTTAGCTGGTCCTTTAGTGATCCATTGTTTACAGCTCGTCTCCGGGGGATATGACCATTGCTGTGAGCTCCTCAGTCCTGGTCGCATATGCTCTGACATCACCTCTCTTCTCAGGTAGCTGCTGAGTGTTCAAACCCCGGGTGCTGTCACTCTACTCCTGTCCTTTGGACTAGTTATTAATAAGTCAAGCAGTGCAAATAAAAAAAAGAACCCTCAATGAGGTCTGTGCATTGATAAAGAGGAGAAAAAATCCACAGGTTAAGTTCCTGCAGGCATTTGAACCAAGGACCCTTGTGCTGTAACACAAAAATGTTACCTCTGAGCTACAGTGTAGCTACTTACAATTCTCTACATAAACAGACCTTTCTTTGACTAGAGAGAGGAAAGGCCTGATGGTGTCATCCTGCTGGGTCACATGATATGCAAATCACACACGCCCCCTTCTGAGCACACAGAGCTGAAGAGCTGGATGCAGGAAGTATGAAATGAGATCGTGGCAAAACCCCTTTAAGGCAGTTGCATAGCAGTGTATCTAATAAGCAGGGGAAGACCAAAATGGCAGGAAGATCCCTGCCATTTGTAACACACATAACAGAGGTCAACTGAACAATGCTATTTCTTACTTCGTTAACCAAGAGTATTTCTCCAGAATGTTCTGTTTGAATATTTAGACTAAGGAATTAACAATGCAACGAAGAGATCAACTTGACAATAATGATAACAATAGTAATATAATTCCAAATCTGAAAGTTGAGGGGGTTTGACCCTTAGGACCCCAACTGATAAGTTGAATGAAGGGCAGCACTGTTCCCCTTTCATTTTCTACACAGGTATAGTCCAGTACATTTTAACAATTGTTACTGTGCCTTGTACTGCAGCTCAGTTGGTCATCAATGGGTAAGCCATGGAAAACCTCTTTAATGGTTTAGTGATGAACATAACAAACAGAACATAAAATATTTATGACAAATCTAAACATACCTTTTCATTATTCTTATTGCTGTCTGCCCTCCAGAAATAGTTTGCATTGTTCTTACTATGAAAGTCAAGTAAAGTGTTCCCATTACTAAAGGAAAACATTACCATAAACACAGAAAATTACCATTCAGGAATGACCTGCTACATACCATAAAACCTGCAGTATCTGATTATAATAATTTCTAAAGACTTTTATAGATTCTTTCCATGACAATATGGTAGAAAAAACTAAATTCAGCAAACATTCTCTGCATCTATCAAGACTTGTGAACGTATTCCCCCTGTCTTGGTGGCAATAGAACCCTGGGACTGAAAAAGATTTGAATTTACATTTTATATAGTGAACCTGACCACATAGTCCAACATGTTATAACAAAATAAAAACAAATTGTTCACAAAACAAATTCATATAAACTGTATTAACTTAATTTGTTAAAAAAAAAGCCCTAAATAAGGTGTAGTCCAAGCAATTGCCCTATGGGCAATAATTGTGTTACGTTATACTTGAAGTGGTTATGAATGTGTATACGCCGCTAGTAAATGACATGTCACTTATCTCCCCCCGCAGCGGATTCGCCGAGCGAGGAGAGGAAACGTAATCCATAGTTCTCTATGAGAACTTTGGATTAACGTAATGCCTGGGCCTTATTTCAGCCCGTAATTCGAGCAGTACACCGCGAATTACGGGCTGAAATACGTGCCCAAATAAGCCGTGTGAACATGGCCTTACTGTATCAAAGCATTGTTTAAAACCAAGTACACTCCTTCAAGGCAGCAGGATTCTCTACTAGCAGAGGACTTTTTCAGCGGAAAGTTTCAAAGTTTTCATGCACTGATAAGATGAGAGTGACTCTTAACTAGATGGATTGGACCATGGCTGAATTAGTAATTTTGCACAGATCTGCACTTCAACACCAGCAAGGTAGAGGTGGAGAACTGCTATGAGCTGGTATTATTAGGTTGAAGATGGACTCAAAATAAACTCCAAAATCTACTGTTCATTTTTAGTAGACAGTTACTACAAGCAGTAATACAGGAAAAAGTCTGCATCTTTCAAGAAAACCATGATTTTTATGCAGGACAATGCTCAATCACATGCATTGAAGTACGCCACTGCGTGGATAGCTTGTAACGGCCTTAAGAGGAACGAATGATGGCATGAAATAGACAGACAGAAACCCTATTAAGAACTTGTGGGCTCTTCTTAAAGGGGTTTTGCCACAATCTCATTTCATACCTCCTGCAAGCAGGTCTTCAGCTCTGTCTGCTCAGAAGGAGGCATGTGTTATTTGTTTGAATTGCATATCACGTGACCCAGTAGGATGACATCTCCAGGCCTTACCTCTCATTAGTCAAAGAAAGGTTTGTTTATGTATAGAGCTGTGAGTAGCTACAATGTAGCTCAGAGGTAAAGTTTTTACCTCACAGCACAAGGGTCCTAGGTTCAAATCCCTGCAGGAACCAAACCTGTGATTTTTTTTTTTCTCTTTATCAATGCACAAACCTGATTGAGGTTTATTTTTTTTAATTTATTTGCACTGTTTGACTAATTACTAAGGAGTATAGAGGACGAGAGTAGAATGACAGCACCTGGGGTTTGAACACTCAGTAACTGCCGGAGAGGTGATGTCTGAGCATGTGCGACCAGGAGTGAGTAGACCTCAGCCCTAGTCGTATGCCCTGGAGATGAGCTGTAAACAATGGATCACTAAATGAGAAGCTAAAACAAAAACAGACCAGAATTTTTAATAGTGATGAATGGTGAAAATATTTATTAGTTTGCAAGTTTCCCACATCAATTTTACTTCGTGGCAAAACACCTTTACATAGAAGTGTTACGGTGAAGGAAAACAGCACACCTCTCTGAACAGTGTCTGGGGAGCTGTGGCTGCTGCTGAACAATAAGTTGATCCTTAACAGATTAAGAAACTGACAGACTCCATGGATGGAAGGCTTGCGACTGTTATTGAAAAGAAGAGTGGCTGTATTGGTCTGTGTTTCTTTTTTTCCCCCCCGAAATATGACAAATGTTTATTTGTAAATTTTGAGTTGTTTACTATTCTCACTTTAAGGGTATTTTCACATGGTGTAATTGCGGCGCGCATTTTGCCACGTATTTGCGCTTTATACGCAGTGAAATGCGTGCAGCAATTACGGTAATTTATAGCTCTCATGGAGAACTATGAATTACGCCTCGTCTCTCCAGGCGTAAAATACGATTGTATTGTACGCCGGGGGAGAGAAGTGACATGTCAATTGTTCACGCCATTAACAATGCATTGAATGGGGCCGGCTGGCCCCTAGCCTCCCCGTGCTTTGGAAGTACATGCTAATCAGCGTGACTTCCAAAACACCCTGCGTATTGCGACGCGTACAGTACACGCTGCAATTACGCCGTGTGAACATACCCTAAGGGTATGTACACACGGCATAATTGCAGGCCGTTCAGTACGCCCCGCAATTAAGCCGGGTCTTCGGGAGTCGCGCTGATCGGCGCGTACACCCGCAACGCGGGGGTGCCGGCAGCCAGCTGGCCCCATAGACATGCATTACTATTTACATGTCAATTATCTCCCCACGCGTACAATACGATCGTATTGTACGAGCGGGGAGGGGAGGCGTAATCCATAGTTTTCTATGAGAACTGCGAATTACCGTAATATTTGGGGCGTATTTCGCTCGTATTAGAGTGCAGTACACTCGCAATACGTGGCAAAATGCGCCCCAAAATAAGCCATGTGAACATACCCTAACAGATTAAATGTTTTGGTTTAGTTACATAGTAATTCCACACAATTATCGTTTGCCAATCATTTTACAAAAATAGATTTTCTAATAAGTAAACCTAAACCTCACGTTTATGTTCTTAAATTTTCAGGTTTCAGATTTATTAACCCCTTCACGACCTTGGGCGTATCCATACGTCCAGGTCGTTTGGGGTTCACGCACCTGGACGTATGGATACGTCCTGAGGATCGCGCGAACTCTAAAGGGGTGTCAGCTGGGGTGTCAGCTGTATATTACAGCTGACATCCCGCAGCGTCGGCCCCGACCCCGGATCGCTCCGGGGGGGGGGGGGGGGGGTGGATAACCCCGTAATTATTGCAACAATCCGGTCGCAATAACTAAGAGAGACGCAGGAGGAGATCGCTCCTCCTGCGTCTCCTGTTCGGCGGCAGCAGCGCACGGATCGGGCAATCCCTGCGGCTCCTGCCTCCTTACAGACACCACGGAAGGCAGAGAATGCCTTCTGGGTTGTCTGTGACGTCACGATGCCCGGCCGTGCCCTGTGGGCATGACCCGGCATCGTGACTGACAGTTTGGTCATAGAACCAGTCATAGCAACAAGCTATGCACTGATTCCTATTGAATGAGAGATCTAAAGATCTCTCATTCAAATCCCCTATGGGGAAATGTAAAAAAAATAACGTGCAAAAGTGAAAAAAAGTAAAACACGAAAAATAAAATAAAAATACGTACACCGCCCTTTTCCCTTTACAAACGGCAATCGCCCCAAAAAAGATCAAAAATAAATAAAGTACCCATATTTGGTATCGCCGCGTGCGTAACGACCTGCCCTATAAATCTGTCATGTTAATTAACCCGTACGGTGAACGCCGTAAAAAAAAAAAAAAAAACAATCACAGAATTAAGATTATTGTTCATCCCGCAGCACATAAAATGGAATAAAAAGCGATCAAAAACTCCTAGAAACGCCAAAGTTGTACCAATTAAAACATCAGTTCATCCCGCAAAAAAAGTCCTTATACAGCTCTGTATACGGAAAAATAAAAAATGTATAGCTCTCAGAAGATAGCGATGCATAAATATTGTTTTACACACGAAAAACACTTTTTTTTTATGTGCTTCAACATAAAAAAACTATATAAATAGGGTATCGCCATAATCGTAGCGACCCAAAGAGTAAAGCTAACTTATCACGGATACTGCATGGTGAGCCCTGTTAAAAATAAAAATAAAAAACACTACTAGGATTGCAGTATTTTCTTCACCCTGGCCTCCAAAAAATGGATTTAAAAGCGATCAAAAAGCCTTGTCCCCCCAAAAATGATACTAATAAGAACGTCAACTCATCTCGCAAAAAACAAGCTCCAAGCACAGAAAAATTTAAAAGTTATGGCTCTCAGACTATGGCGATGCAAAAACGTATTTTCCTGGTTGAATAAAAGTGTTTTTATTGTATAAAAGCAGTAAAACATAAAAAAAATATACAAATTGGGTATTGGTGTACTCGTATTGACCTACTGAGTAAAGCTACCATGTCATATATACCGTACAGTGACCGCTATAAAAAATAAAAATAAAAAACACTACCAAGATTGCTGTATTTTGTTCAAAACATCTCACAAAAACATAGCATCATATGCACCCCATAATGGTACCAATAAAAACTTCAACTCATCCCGCAAAAAACAAGCCCATACACAGCTCTGCACACAGCAAAATAAAAAAGTTATGGCTGTCAGAATAGGACAACATAAAAACGCAATTTTTTATAGACGTATTTCTACTGTGTAAAAGTAATAAAACAGAAAAAACTATATCATTGTAATTGTACCGACCCCCATAGTAATGTTATCACATCATTTACACTGCACGGCAAATGCTGTAAAATTTAAACTCAAAAAACAACCGAACTGCGTTTCCCCCCCCCCCCCCCCATTTTCATTGCCCAATGCTAAAAACAAACTATGGAACACCTGTGTGCCTAGATTGCACAATACTCCCCTAGATGAGATCCCTGAGGGTGTTGAATCCAAAATGGGGCGACTTCTGGAAGGTTTCGCCTGTTCTGCTACTTTGGGGGCTTTGCAAATGCGACATGGCCCCACCAAAATCTGCGTTCCAAAAGCCAAATAGCGCTCCCTCCCTTATACGCCCTGCCATGCGCCCAAACAGCAGTTTACACCCACATGTAGGGTATTACCGAACTTGGAAGAAATTGCTTAACAAAGTTTTAGGGTTCTTTTTTCCAGGATTCCTTGTATATATGAAACATTTTAAGCTAAAATTGCAGATTATTGGAAAAAAAATTTTTTTAATTTTCACAGCCTTATGCTAAAAAAAATTTGTGAATCACCTGTGGGGTCTATATACTCAATGCACCCCTGGATATATTCCTTAAGGGGTGTAGTTTCCAATATGCGGTCTATTTAGGGGTGTTTATTAAGTTTTAGCACCTTAGGGTGTCCCCAAACCTGAAATGGCGCCTAAATAAAATCGTATTGAAAATGAGACCCCAGAGTATAGTAGGTGCTCCTCCTATTCTGGGGCTTATGGTTGAGCCAAATAATGCACTAGGGCCACATATGGGATATCTCTAAAAACGGCAGACCTGGGGGAATTGATATTAAGTTGCATTTACCTAGTCACATTTACCGTATTCCAGTGAATAATGGATAAATATTGAAAATCTGCAAAAAAAAGTGAAATTTTGAAATTTCACCTCCACTTTGCTTTAATTTCTGTGAAATATCTAAAGGGTTATCAAACTTCCTAAATAGTGTTGTAAATACGTTAAGGGGTCTAGTTTTCTCAGATGGTGTCACTTATGGGGGTATCTAACATGCAGCCCCTCAAAGCCATGTCAGAATTGGAGTGGTCCCTAAAAAAATGTATATTGCAAAATTTCTCTGAAAATGTGTGAAATGACTACTAAAATTTCTAAGCCCCTAATGTTTGTAAAAAAGATGCCAACCTATAGTGACATATGGTAGATGCTAGTTATAAACTATTTTGTGGTGAATAATTATCTGTCTTGCACGCCGAAATTTTGCAACTTTCAAAATCGCTAATTTTTCATGAAATTTTGATATTTTTCACAAACAAACAAGGATTGTATGGATAAAAATTTCTTACTAACTTAAAGCACAATGTGTCACGAGAAAACAATCTCTGAATCACATGAAAAGGTAAAAGTGTCAAAAAGTTATTCTCACATAAATTGACACATGTCAGATTTCAAAAATAGGGCTGTGTCAGGAAGGTCAAAACAGGCTGGGTCCTTAAGGGGTTAACATTTTGGATTGACCGACAGCACTATAGTTGTTCAATAGTAAAATTGATCCTCAAAAATACAACTTGCCTAATAATTGTGCACCCAGCGTTTATATCTATCAGCTCCTAGAACAGTTTTATTGCCGTTGTTTGCTGCAGAATTAAAAGTGATAAACTGTAGTATTCTGTAATGTATAAATAGTCAGCTGGAAATACAATAAATGTTACGGTCTCATGTGTTGCAATGATTAACTCTGCTGTAGAGGACTCGCAGGGGATAAATAACTTACAACATGCAATGACGTGGTACTGAATTGGTTCATTTTCTCCTGCTACTGTAGGTCACACTAGAGCCCACAAGATTGAAAACCTGCAGAGCCATGTAGCAGTTCACTTAACTCCATTCTGTGGCATTTATTTGTCATCTTAACTCTAATCCAAAGGAGGAGTGACCCGGAACAGTAGAAAGGTAATTTTGTCTAGCACATCTTGATATGTCCCATGCCAGCTCTCTCAGTTGGCAATGATTGCAATGATTGCCACCGGTGTAGCATTATAAAACCTGGCTCGTGCAGTGAATGGAATTGTAAGAAGTTACCAGTTACAGCTATTATTGTAACCCTTTGGTAATTAGAGAAAATGCCTTGTAAAATCAAGAAGGGACTTAATAATTGATAATTTGTGAAATGGTTTTTATTAAAAAATATTTACATACATCCAGTTCTAGTGAGTCATAGATTATAGTGGTTATTATTATACTGTTATAGAATAAAAAGAGCGTTCTAGTGGCCACTAAATAATAACTCGCCAAGGTGAATGTAGATGATTCATTGCACTGTGGAAACTATTCATTTGACGTGAGTACAATAGAATGAAAACAGATTATAAAGAATATAAACATTAATATTATGTTCACTTTTAAAGTGTGTTTTATGCATTGATTATCTCTATTATAAGGTAATATATGTAATTTATATTAATAGTTAACACATGTACAGGAAGCAGGATGTAACCTTCAAGAGATTACTGTATGTGACTGAATCATTCTACAACAACTTAAGCACAATATGCTTGTTACTACTTCAAATTTGCCCCTTCTGTGCAGTTCTAAAATTTATTGTCACTAACTCTCATAGAATCTAAGTAAAAAAAAAAAAAAACATGGCATGCATCAATGCATGCTGAATTATGGAGGTGTTTTCACTAGTTGCCTAAAGCTCAGGTCCCAGTCACTAACCTCTGTGCGGAAGACCTGGCCACTCAATTCAAAGACAAAATAGACAGTATTCGGCAAAACATTGCATCTCAATCGCCAAGTAACACCCAACCTGTCCCTCCCCGCACGTCCTCTAGTCTACTCTCAGCCTTTGACCAAACAACAGAAGAAGAAGTATCCAGGCTTTTCTTGTCTGCTCGCCCCACTACCTGCTCTAGCGACCCCATTCCGTCTCACCTTGTCCAGTCTATTTCTCCAGCTGTCCTCTCTCACCTTACTGCAATCTTCAACCTCTCTCTCTCCACTGGGATCTTTCCATCTTCCTTCAACCAAGCTACTATAACCCCTTTCCTAAAAAAGCCCACTCTGGACCCGTCCTGCGCCGCCAACTACCGACCAGTCTCTAACCTGCCCTTCATCTCTAAACTCCTGGAACGCTAGGTCTGCTCTCGCCTAATCTGCTATCTCTCTGATAAGTAGCTTCTCCATCCTTTACAATCAGGCTTCCGCACTTTACACTCCACAGAACCCCACGCTGCTCTAGTTAAAGTCTCTAATGACCTCCTCATGGCTAAATCTCAGGGCAAATACTCATTGTTGGTTCTCCTGGATCTCTCTGCAGCATTTGACACTGTTGATGACCACCTCCTCAGCATGCTCTGTGCCATTGGCATCCAGGACACTGCTCTCTCTTGGTTCTCTTCCTAGCTCTCTGACTGCTTCTTCCGTATCTCATTTGCTGGTTCTACTTCTTCTCCTCTCCCTCTTGCTTTTGGGGTTCCTCAGGGATCGGTTCTTGGTCCTCTCCTCTTCTGAATCTATACAGCCCCCATTGGCCAAACCATCAGTAGATTTGGCTTCCAGAACCATCTCTATGCCAATGATGCCCAATTATACCTCTTCCCGAGACCTCACTCAAAGCACCAGTGACTGTCCGCTGTCTCTGACATCATGTCCTCCCTCCATCTCAAACTAAACCTCACTAAAACTGAACTTCTTGTTTTTTCACCATCTACTAACCAACCCCCATCAGCTATTTTCTCTCAGTGTGTGGTACCACCATAACTCCTAGGCAGCAGGCCCACTGTCTTCGGGTTATCCTAGACTCTGATCTGTCCTTCAACCCCTATATGCAATCCGCTCCTGTCACCTGCACCTCAAGAACAGCTGCAGAATCCGTCCATTTCTTACTGTGGAAACAACTAAAACCCTCATTGTGGCCTTATTCTTTCTCATCTGGACTAATGTAACTCCCTGCTTATCAGTCGCCCTCTCTGTAAACTCTCCCCCCTCCAATCTGTCCTGAATGCAGCAGCCAGACTCATCTTTCTTTCCAGCCGCTATACTGATGCCTCTACCCTGTGTCAGTCACTGCAGTGGTTGCCCATTCTGTACACTCACCCATAAAGCTCTCCACAGTGTTACTCCTCCCTACATCTCCTCCCTCATCTCTGTCTACCACCCTACCCGCTCTCTCCGCTCTGCTGCGGCCATCAAACTACAGACCCCAATCATCCGAACCTCCCATGCCAGTCTTCAAAATTTCACATGTGCTGCACCGATTCTCTGGAACATCCTACCACGTACTATCAGGCACAATCCTAGCCTCCATGGTTTTTGAGAGTGTCCTGAAAATACATCTTCTTAGTCAGGCCTACCAAGATCCCTAATTACTAACCCACCCCTTCTGTCACTCCCTACACTTGGGCACTCACAGGCACTTATCTGTATATAGATGTACTGTCATGGTGGCAGGGTCACCTAATTTGTATGTAAACCACCCCATATTTATGAAACAAGGCTGGACCATTGTAAACTTAGCACTTCTTACCCTTCTTCTCCCCCAGACACCCTCATAGATTGTAAGCTCTTGCGAGCAGGGCCCTCACACCTTGTGTCTCATCTGTAAGTAGCTTTTATTGTGTAATGTCTGTCTTTTTGTCTGTAATTATACCCTCTACATTGTAAAGTGCTGCGGAATTTGTTGGCGCTATATGAATAAAGATTATTATTATTAGTAGCTTTATTACTAGAGAAAAGTACACTGGCTTATGAAACCACCACATGATGTCCTGTACAGGCCTGTAGAGAGTCTGTATGAAGCCGCTCTCATGAGCCGTGGTCCATCTAGTTTTTACCATTGCCACAGACTCCATCAGCTTCTTCCTGCTGTAATGCAGCTGCTCTATTGAGCAGCACATTCCCTAAAGCGTGTGCTGATCCTTATGGATTTAAAGCGCCAGTGCGTTTCCCTAATGTGCTAACCTTGGCAGAATTTCTGTATCTGTTTAAAGGGACACTTCTGCTTTAGCTTTGCCTGATCTTGTTTGTGCCTTTGGTAAAGCAAAAACGTACAGTATTTCTATATCGTGATTTCTGTTTCTGACCTCTGCTATTTGTCTACCACCTGCCCCGACCTTCTACTACAACCCTGTTTCACAGGCTTGTTCTTTTGCCCATCTGTATATGCTTTCTGCCTGTTCCTTCAGTACTGTATTTGAATGTCAGCTGCTGCAGTGGAATACTACATTGGGGATAGCGACTTAGGTGAATACCGGATCCCTTTATTAAGGTTAAAGGGTGAAAACCAGGGGGCTTCCTAGACTCTGCCCCTTGGTGTAGTCTTATGTTACATCAAAAAATCATGTGGCCCAGAGGATCCACCTCCCACCAGAGGTGAGCCATAACAGCCGTATAGGGTCTGTTGTATTATGTAAAAGCTCTAATTTTAACAAGAATAAACTAAACCTATTAAATATATGTAACAAATCCAGGATTAATTCATTTAGGCAAGCAACACAATGAGTAGTAATGAATAGCAAAACTGATGAAAGATCTACTGAGAAATAAAGAATATTGTTAGGTTAATAGCATTTCTACAGTTTATTAGGACACCCGGGGATATTTTATGTTTTACTGCATCTCTTAATAACTGGGGAGAGACAAAAGATCTTACATAAATACCCAACACACGCAAGAGATGTTAAATGTACCAACATACTTAAGAGGCTAAGCTCCGTTATCCGGTACATTGCTGGGACAATTAATCCCTTATTCCCGATTCACTTCATTCTAAAAGAGGCAATTTTGGTAAATTTGCTTTTAAGAAATGGGAAATCATGAGATGGAGTCAACTGTATGATGCTATGGAGACATGGAATGTCTAACAGCTAATTCAGCCAAAATGATGCAATTACCGTCTCTGTTCATCTCACATTGATTGCCATTTGCTTCCAAATACTCTTTTCTTCAGCAAAGTAACATAATATATTGACCATACAGGCTTCAGGTCATCCAGTACAATAGCATGAGCTTTCACATTTAGAGAAAGGGCACAAACTTAAACAGTAAAATGATGCTTTGTAAAACAGAGCAAATTACTAATTCAGTTAAAACTAAGGTTTGAGTACTTAATGGAAAAAGGGGAAACATTTACAACATTCTGCAGTTTATACCTTAATAAAATATTCTGCCTTATTTATCAACTACTGCATGTTACCCGCATAAACTTGTATTCTCCATTCAATAAAAGGTTACTTCCACAGGATGGAGAAAATTTATTGCCGTTATGAAAGTAAATTCTATGGCAAATCTACAGAAAAAACTGCTTTTTACATTCAGATTTTGTCAAAGAGTTTAATTCAGTTTTGCTGTAGATTTTACCTAATGAAATACAAAAAGTGTAATCTGATGTAAAAATTGAGATGTGAAGTGAGATGTGATGTGAAGTGTGCAGCTTTTCCTCTATGTGAGTGCATAATGCTAAATTCAGAATTCTGCTCGAGTTTTGTTACTGAGATACAATTCAATCAGAAACCTGGCACACCCTTTATAGGTCCATGGGGACAGATCCCTTATTATTCTTTTTGTTAAATAATTATAGATAATGGTAGATCATGACTGATCTATCAATTGGATCGTTATAAATCATGGTGGATTATCTGAATTATCCGTCGATTGGATTATTATAGCTCATGGTGGTTTATGGCTAATCCTTTAATTGGATCATGATGGATCAAGGTGAATCATGACTGATCCATCAATAGGATCATTAGAGATTATGGTAGATCATGACTGATCCATTACGAGAGGGAGTATAAAACAGAAGCCATGGCACTAGTGGGAACATAGTCTTATACTTTTACTTATGGTGAGAATGATGAAGAAAAGGATATAAAGGATAGGGCTTCCACTCGTTTTGGTCCCCCTTAGTTAATCAGAGCAAAGAATTACTAAAAAAGAATGACTTTTTCTGGTGGGCCTGGCTCATCAAGTTATTACATGGTTTGTCATTCATTTCAATAGTCAGAATGAATTACTATATTTCCCATATAATGTCTGCTTACGCAAAAGTATCAGTAATTACTTCATATATAATTTTTAAAATTACTTTTCACTTTAATTTTGCAATGTGTTTACCAATTGTCCACATACTGTAAACTCCTACATGCACTAAGTTGTAATGTATTTATTGTACATGTCAAAATACTTCTGCATTCAAATAGGTCAAACATGTTTTATATCACACGATCAAAGTAGCAAGTCAGAGAAATAATCGAGGCATAAAGCAGTTAGGAGATTTAGCTCCTGTTCCTGACATTTAAATGCAAACATAGCATTTTCATGTTCTTGTGTTGCTACTAGAAAGGCTGTGAAATAATGATATAATGCACGACTGGGACTGGCATTGGCACCAGACAAACCAGAATAGATTCCAGAGCCCCTGACTGTGAATGGGGGAAATGAATGACATATTCTACATGTGTGAAGTGTAGGGTAGAATAGACTGGCGGTAAACTACAGCTCTGTTACCTTATAACATATAATACATGGTAGAAAAACTGGGGCAGGTGTGAAGATGATGGTACTAAAACTAAAGTTGCACTGTTGGTGGTGGCAGGGAAATCTTTTCCATTGGGCACACCAGGCAGTTGCCCGGGGGCCCCACAAGTATAAGGGCCCCTTGGTGGTGCATATATGTTCCAGGAATACAAGAAGCATACCCTGGATCCCTTGGCCAGTTTTGCTTATTTAATGGTTTGTCTGTTTTTAGGATGTGCAAACAGTTAAAAACCATGATGGAGAAGGGAGTCAAAGGCTCCCTGCTCTGCCAACTAGTCATGTAGGCTGCAGGCTGCCAGTGTCCAGACATAAGTAGCATGATAAAATGGGTGTGCTTGAGGGGGGCTCGAGGCCAAGTGTGATGTCATGTATTTGGCAGGGCCCACTGCAGTGTTATGCCCGGGGGCCCATAATTCTGTTAAGACGCCTCAGGGTGGTGATGCAGTGTGTCTTTGAAAGCATACAAAATACCAACCTGGTCTTGGCAAGCTTTATGCAAGCTACATTAATTCAAGTTAAACCACAAGATTTTTTTCCATCACAATTTACAAGCAGCAGTGTAATTTGGCTTCTGTTATAATCCTTTCTAGCCACAGTCCTTATTTCTTTTACCAGGAGAAAGACCTCACCTAACTCCTAATGCAAGTGGACTTACTCTGCCACATACCCAACATTGCGTTAACTAGGAACTATATGCCGTATCCAAGCAGTGGTAACCCAGACTTCCCCATAGCCCTACTACAATGCTTGTCCTGTAGCAAATCAGTCTCTCATTTTCTCTCTTTCTATTAGCTTTAACTGGGCAGTACTTCTTCCTTGGTTCTGTACCTTCTCTCTCTGTTCTCTTCTATCTCCGTGGCTGGAAAAGCCTTCTTAGCCTGGCTGTTTCTCAGAATTTTGATTGTCCAGGGTAGTGGGACAGCCTGTTCCTGGCCCATAGATGTCTTGTGGCCAGGATGACCTCTTTTGCTAGAACTCAGGAACACTCTAAACCAGGGGTGCAAAACATTTTGTGGTCCAAGGGCCACGTTGTCATTTTGTATCTCTCCTAGGGGCTGCAGTAAATTTTAGAGGGGTATTTCCCTTCTGAGCCCTTTATGGCACTTCAGTTGTAAATACCTTAAATGACTGAGAGGTCTTGGTTCCACTGGACTGCCAGAGATCAGAATGGGGGGAGGTGCTACACCAGAGGCACTGATTTCCATTGTACTGTATGTTTGGGGAGTTACAGAAACGGCTGTTTTACAACTATACATAGCCTCCTCTCTACTTCATCTACTCCTGTTCAGAGTCTTAAACCTGTCAACCATTTTTATGATACATCTTGTGGCTCTGCCATGATTGTGTCAGAAATAAATACTCCTTTGACAAAGAAATATAAAGATAATACAGAAACAGTTTTTACCAGATTGCTCATTAAAGTTGCTTAAAATAGTATATATAGCCCTATGGTGCCAGCCATACAGTGCCCACCATAACAGCACCATCAGCTTAACGCTATAAAAAAATGAATGTTCCTTTCTGATGCATGAATCCAGAGATAAAAGAATGTTTGTGTCCTAATGACTGGGAGCCACAAAGAGGGGCACTGGGAGACTCAAGTGGCCCCTGCTCTAAACTTTCAACTAAGTACAGCAATTAAAGGGGTTGTTTCACTACAATGATTTGTTCTGTATTCTTGGTTTCACTTTGAATTCAGGGACATGTTTACTGGCTTCCATTAGGCTGCAGTAGAAGCAAGGTCTGTAGCTATAGCAACCAGTGCTCTCAACCTATCAGGAGAGATCAAACAGGTCTGTAGCTATAGCAACCTGAGGAGCTGATGCAGCCCATACAAGAGGGGATATCTAGGAATAGATGGGATACGGTTAATGGACACATATTGCAAAGTGACTTGTTTATGCAAATCTTTAACATAAAAAGCAATCCGTGTAGTGAGACAACCCCTTTAACTACAGCAGCAACAACCAGATAACCTGTGAAAACCCAAATGTTTAAAGCCTCTGTCCCCTCGTACCACATTCCTGCACAGACAAAGACTAAGTCGCATGGTCTGAACCCATAAGTGGCCATCCCTAACCACTACAACTCTGCAAATAAAAAGTAACCTTAAAGGGGTTTTATCACCACAATACTTAGATTTTAACATGTAGGGAAAGGTAAATGGAGAGTATTGCCAAATACATCGCTGTTTGATTTTGCTTTGTTCAGTAGATAATGCAGATTTTATCTACTGCCAGTATAGACAGGTTTCTGTGCATATATATATATATATATATATATATATATATATATATACACAGTATCTGTCTGTCTATCTATCTATCTATCTATCTACACACACATATATCTCAGAAGGCTAAGAACATATACTGTACCCTTCCTCTGCAGTTCACTCAAAGACTACAGAGTCACTTTTACTTCTCCGCAGTCCTGTTTGGTATCATTCATGTCATTTTGTAACACAATCTGCCTCCTAACTTGGAGCTTCAGCTTTACCTGAAATGATAATGATATTTGCTGCGTCTTGACAGCTCACGTTCATATAATAACATTTTAATAAATGCAACTCAATGCCTATAATAAAAAAGTGCAGCTAAAGTGCGAATACGCATTTAAACTAGAGTTAGTTGCAAGGATAGCGATGTAAGACACATACAGGGAACAATCTCTTTCCTATTTTGTGATGATGCAGGCTTTTTTTAAACCACAGTACAGCAATTACAGTTACTTTAACAGCCCCCGCAATGTGGCAATTATAACAACATTACTGGCTCATTAAGGTTCTTTAATGTAATGGTGACAGTTCATTCTATCTTCTAGAAGCTATTGTCTAGCAGGAGAATAATACCCGTTAACTTGATCTTTTAAAGCTTCTACACTAAACACACTTGTTCATCAGGGAACACATTAGCAAAATATAGTTACTTAATAATGGAGAATGGTAATTACAGTCCTATCAGAATCCATTGACAACCATAAACATTCCCTGCTTATAGAAATTTAGCAATTTTGCCTTTAATTTAATATTGGAAGAAAAAGGATAAACAACATTAAAAAGTTTGTTAGATGTATTCACTATTGAAGACACTGAATATCTGTTTTTTATAACTGTTTTTTTACTATATTTATCTATTGTATACACACCAATCAGCCATAACATTTAAACCACCTAATATTGTGTAGGTCCCCATGTGCCGCTTAAAACAGCTCTGACCTGTTGAAGCGTGGACTCCTCATGACCTCTAAAATTGTCCTGTGATATCTGAAATGAAGACGAAAGCAGCCGATTCTTTGAAGTTGACCTGTGAGGTCCCTTATGCTGCCCTCACTAAGGACTGCATAAACGAACAGTGGGTGGATGGGATGAAGCTGTCGCTCATAATTATCATGGACTCATCTCTGCTAAGGGTGCTTTCATACAGTGCGTTTTTGATGCGTTTTTTTTATGCATTTTTGTGCAGGAAAGCACAGCAATTAATGCTGTACACTGCTGCACAAAAATGGCGGTAAAATCGCGATTTTTACTGCAAATTTTGCCGGGTTTTTTTTGTGCAGCAATGTACAGCATTAATTGCTGTGTCTTCCTGCACAAAAAATGCATAAAAAAAACGCATCAAAAACGCACTGTATGAAAGCACCCTAACGCTGGCTACATGTGGTAGAGATGAGGACAAAAGACTCACAATAAATTGTGTAAGTGACAAACAGAAGGTCTATCACTAGCTTACGCTGTCAAAAGTAAGGGCATAAGAGACCTGACAGGTTCCCTTTAAGTCCTGCGAGTTGCGGGCCTCCATGAATTATACTTGTTTTTCGAGGACAACTAACACATGTTCTATTGAACTAAAATCTATGGGATCTGGGCAAAATCAACACCTTGAATTTGTTTTCATTTTTTCCCACACCACCCCTAATATTCAGGGAACACATCCTCCTGTAAGGATTTGTTTTGGCCGTAACAACATAAACTAATGTCGTTTTTTTATTTCCTAATTCATGTCACCTGTTCTGTTAGGAAAACGAAACGCACGCACCTGGGATAAAAGAAAATAGCATGATTTATCAGACCAGGACCCTTTTTCCATTGCTTAATCATCCAGGTCTGATATTCATATACCTATGTTAAAAATTTCAAATGGGCAGGCTCACAGGCAATATGACCGGTTACCACAAATAGACAACCTTCCCCGACACTTTTATCAAACTAAACTTTACTTTTTCATCAACTTGTGTTATGGTGAATAGTAGAAGAGTTAATCCCGAGCAAGACGGACTGCCCTTCTCTTGAACTAGAAGCCGCTTAAGGTCACATCTTTAGAGCGTGGAAACAACTGGTCAATGCTGAACTCCCCATTAAGACCACATAGCTGCTAAGGGCATTCCCCAAAAAGTTTCTATACAGTTTGGAGAATTGGACTGCGCTCAACAGGTGTATGGGGTGGATGTGGGAAGGTAAAAAGAGACCCAAAGGGAATGATGGAATTGTAAGGGGTTTGGGGTTCCTGGCCCCCGCAAGCGAGATAGTTAAGCCCGCCCGGGGCGGAGTCTTAGTAGCCCCCCCCGGGTTTTTTAAAGAGCCCCCCGCAAAGCGGGGTGGACTTGTCGGGGTGAGGGTACCAGGTCGTTACCCCGCGTACTTGCTTTCGGGGGCGGCCGGGTACTGCGTGGACAAAAATAATCCAAGGCGTAGGGGGAAAAGGGAGGAGGGCAGGGCAGGGGGAGAGGTTCGGGGCAGAGACAGGGAACGGCAGGGCAGGGCAAAAAAAGGGAAAGGGAGGAAACGAGCGGAACGGAGGTACACAGATAATCTACGGACTTAAACACTCTCCAAATCACTGAAAGCACACCAAACAACTGGGGCGAGGGTGGGGGGGGATACCTTATATAGGACCGCACCCGGCAAAAACCAATTACCGGGGCACTGGCCCTTTTAAAACTAGACCAGCCGTCGCGTGCGCGCTAGGGGGCGGGGATGCGCACGGCATGGGACGGACAGGAGCGGCGTGACTGCGCGCGGCCAGGTAAAGAAGGCGGCGTGGGGGGTGGAGGAATGGGGGGGTCGCGGGGACCGCGATCCCGGCACCTGACCCCCGCAGGGAGGGACACGCCGCGGGGGGGAGCGGCGCCCGTACCGCCGGACAAAAAAAAATTTTTTTTTTAAGAAATTAGGTATACACAGAAGGCAGAAAACAATTTAGTTTTCACTGGGAAAAAGGCCTACATGACTAAAAATAATCCTTTCCCCCCTAGTATCAGTGATCTACTTCATCTGTATCATACCTGGTTACATTAATGTACTGCGATTCTAGTTTTTTTCCAAAACATTTGTTTATGTTAACTATGCGAGCATTTATCTAAATGTCATTGCTTTTTAAATCTATATATTTTTTGGACTGAAGTTTAAATGCTTCTTCTGTGAAATTTGGGAATGAAAATTTTGTTTTCTTGTGATTCATTTGGAAAAGTCTAAAAATAAAACCTTTTAATAAAAACTTGTGTTATGGTAGCTTCTGTAAGATCAGTCAAAATGACAACTTTTCTCCCTTTTTTGCCCTAACCCGTGGGGCGTAGGCCCCACAACCCTTTTTACTGGTCCAATTGGGTTTTTAGCCCAAAAAATTTTTTCCCCGCACTTGGAAAAACCCAAAATGTGACCCGTCATCACAATGTGTCCTTGGCAGAGTTGCTCAGATCCTTACTATTGGGCCCATTTTTTCCCGCTTCAAAAAAAATCCCGCTTCAAGAACTTAGGGCGACATGCATGAATGGGGCTATAACAGTAGTCCGGCACGCTTTCAGCCCTCAAGCTGTCGCAGCCCTGTTCTCTATATTTATAAAAACAGGGCCCCCACTCCAAAATTAGGGGAATTATTGGGGAGCCACGGCCCCTTTTTAATGCACCTGGTTTGGGGGGGGGGGGGGGGGGGGGAGTATGGGGGGCTGGGCGCCCCACAACCATATGAATTTTACATATTTATTAATGGGGGAAAGGCCAAAATACTAGGCACATTGCGCTGGGAAAAAAGGTTTTTGAACAAGTTACAAAGTGGTTTAAACCCGAGGGCCCGATTTGTTTTTTTGGAGCTAGAAATCACCTAATCTATGACCCTCAGTACAACTGAAATGGAAAGTAGCCTCAAAATGGCTATTCTGTCCGTGTGGGGGTTAAAATTATCTTAAAAAAAAAAAAAGGGTTTTCCCCAGAAAACACTAACAACATGCCTGCTGCTATGAAATGTTTTCTGTTTATTCACAAAATGGTGGTTTTTTTTACCCTTTTGCAAATGGGGTAATAAAAGGCTCACATTTACCTGGCTGTGAGGGTCTTTTGGCACGCCCTTTAAATCTATGGACCACTCCTCACAGCTTCAGGAAGTCTGAAAACATGAACTTCATAGGCCATCTTGGTTTAACAACATCTAACAAACACTACAGAGAATTTTGTTTAAAACATTATAACAAAAGGTATACATACGTTTTACATGCTGTACTATAAAGTATGTCCCATTTTTTTATATACACTCCCGGCCACTTTATGGGCCCCCCCAAAAACTGGTTGGGCCCCTTTGCCTTTAAACGCCTCAATTCTTCGTGCTAGATTTAAAAAAGGGGTTGCAAGATGCTCAATGGTACCAAACCAAAGAGTGCCAAGAAAAATTCCCCCCACAGACACCCCCACCACCAGCCGAACCGTTGATAAAAAGGGGGGATCCATCTTCATGTTGTTGCGCTAAATTCGACCCTACCATCCGAAGTCGCAGCAGAAATCGAGACTCATCGACCCAAGTTTTTCCCCAAATTTTTTACGCCAATTTCGTTTACTTGGGCAAATTGGAGCCCCATTTTCTTTCTTTGCGAAAGGTTGGGACCCGGTGTGGTCTTCTGCTGCTGTAGCCCTTGCCTCAAAGTTCGCCGTACGTGCGTTCAGAGATCTCTTCTGCCTAATTGGTTGTAACGGGTGGCTATTTTTTCACTGTTCCCTTTTTATCAGCCGAACCCTCTGCCCCTTCTCCCTTTTACCTCTGGCATCACAAGGCATTCCCCCAAAAGTGCGCTCACGGTGTTTTTTCTTTTTTGGGCCCTTCTCTGTAAACCTGAGATGGGTTTGGTGAAAAACCCAGGAGATTGGCAGTTTCTAATACTCAACACCCCTTTTGGCACCAACAACCTGCCTTTCAAGGCATCAAATTCCCCTTTCTTCCCCATATGAGCTCGGTTTGAACTTCAGGAGATTTTCTTGACCTGTCTACAGCTAATGCCTGATTTCCGCCATGGATTGGTTTAGAAAATTAAATGTTAAAAAGGGAGTTGGGCGGGTAACCTAATAAAATGGCCGGTTTGTATAATGGTATATGTGACGTAATACTAACTAATTAAAAAAGAGACAAAAGGATCAACATATATATAACCTTTGTTCCCCTCCCCAAAAAAAAGGC
>JAODAL010048360.1:0-29086 GCA_025379985.1 Phyllomedusa bahiana | reverse complement strand
AAAATGTGAAGGATTACTGCCCGTTTTCCCAAAAGGGTGAAAAAACCCCCCTAAGAAGAAATTGGAAGTTGTTGAAGCCTCCCTTCTATCAAAGGTTTGCTAGGAACCTTTGTGCAACTCAAGTGAGGATTCCTCAAACAAAAGTCTGATCCTTCCAAGAACCATTCTAGATGGAAAGACTTTTCCAAGATGAGTCCGATTTCCTTGAGAAATTTTTGACTACCTCTCTACCGGTAGGATCCCATAAGACTCAGAAGCCCATACCCTGACATTGAGCTTAGACGCCTAGGGAGGCAAAGAAAAGGCTCTTTCAATAACAAAGGCCTAATCTCAAGCTCTCTAATCCTGTCTCAGGGGGAAAGACTCCATCAAATTCTCATCCCCAGGCGTGATGCTAAAATGTGCCCCGATGCCTATCACGACCATCCGGCCATTTCGGTGTCCACAATCCCGAGTCTACTATCCGCCAGAATTCTACTGGATAGGAATGAGAATAGACATCAGAAATTGGTGCAGCGAATGCCCAGCTGTAATCTGTCTAAAGCGGGAAGAAAAGACCAGAGCACCCTTTACATCCCATCACCTCTCACAACCGAATGAGTTAGTCCCTTAAAACCATATGTGAAATTGGCTCCTACCCGATCCGGTTTACACTTATGCTCAACAATGGTAGGACCACTACCCCCAAAGTGGGTGTCGTGGTTCCAGTAAAAGGCTTAACACTCGAAAAAACAGCCATCACCTTCTACAGAAGAAAGTCAACTTTAAATGGATGCCCAGCAGCAGTACTGACTGATCGTGGACCTGCTTTTGAGTCCCAACTCTTCCAGGAACTTTGTAATTTCCACGAGTGTAAGAAGCTCCGCACAACAGCCTATTCATCCCAAGGAATGGTCCTGGAAAAGTCAATCAGGTGTTCATCAACACTGCCCAGCTTCAGTGTACTAAAAAGGCAGAATTGCCACAGTTACTTGGGTCAGTTAGTCGAGATCTACAATAACAAAGACTCATTGCTCCACCGGCTACTCACCTTATTAAATTGATGTTTGGTCGTCAAGGACAACTCCCCCAAGACAGAGCTCTCGAAACCAAATTCCTGACTCCATTAATCCCTTGCCTAATGCCGACTGGGTCCTTCTGAGCACCAAAGACGAATCCAAGAAGCGAAAGAGATTGTTGATAGACGGATGGGAAAAAGCACAAAGGGACAAAGGAATCCTACAATCAGCGAGCTACTGCCACACCACTAAAGGTGGGAGATGAAATTTTGGCTTAAAAAGTACCCTTCGCTCAGATAAACTGGATTCTTGTGGGGAACCTGAAACATACACTATCACAGCTATAAACCCTTTTCCTGAATCAGATGTCTACGAAGTCAAGAAACCCGGAATGGCTCCTCAGACAGTGCATCGAATAGGATGAAGTTGTGTACCAAAGAAGACCTTCTCTCATGTCCTCTTCTTCACAGCCACCTGCAGAGTTTGTACGCCCTCTCCAGTGGTCCAAGTTCCACCTAAAGAGCCTTTTTTGGAAGACACTCTTTAAGCTACTTCGTTTATCATCCCTGGATGCTACCAGTGGTACCCATGCCTGTATTTAGTTTTCAACCCCACTGTCTGCTCCAATGACAGTCCTGTTTTCCCGTTTCACCGCTGCTTCTGTCTATGTTCCAGCCCAGTCGAGTCAACCCCATCTCATCTCCAGCATCTGAAGAGATCCCCTCGCTGAACGGTCAGAGCGCTCTACAAAAGAAACTCTACTGCCTGCTACCAAGAATACAGACTGTATGTAATTTCTTGTAAATAAACTTTTGCCTTACATATATGTGTTTTAACATATAGTTTAGAAAGTTCAGAACCATTCCAGCCTCAGCAAACCTGGTCTTATTCAATGCACCTTCTATATTGTTTTGACTATGTTTATATACAGCCTATGGACTGTTTTCTGACATTATTTTCCATTTACAGACCTTTCATGGGACGATAGATTGTATAGCCGACAGAGCCTCTATCGTTATAATGGGCACATTTCTCAGTTCAATGTCTAAGTTTCCCATGTTATTTATTAGTAAAGTAATTTGTTTACAGTATCCTTGTATTTGCCAAACGGATATGTTATATTCCACTCTCAGTAGTCCCTCAATTCACATAGTCGCCGAGGACGGCTCACCTTCAGAGGGGGAGTAGGTAGAGTGTCGGAAACGGCACCAATGTTTCCATCTATCCTGTTTCGTGAGTATTTTACAAGCCACTACAAATCGCTCATTAGTCCAC
The DNA here is from genome assembly GCA_025379985.1 of Phyllomedusa bahiana. NCBI lineage: Eukaryota > Metazoa > Chordata > Amphibia > Anura > Hylidae > Phyllomedusa > Phyllomedusa bahiana. The sequence goes on along the minus strand of JAODAL010048360.1, from coordinate 26,813 downwards.
CCCTCTAAGCCAAGTTTTCCCACAGTGAGCCTCATATATGTCACTTACCCGACGTAGAAGTGGATCCACTGACCACCGCAAGCGATGGTGTAAGCACGCCAGGGAACGAATCTAAGTAGGTCCTCCGGTTTTTCACCAGAGCCCGCCGCAAAGCGGGATGGACTTGCAGCGGCGGAGTCTACCAGGTCGTCCCCCCCTGACGTGACTTGCTTGCGGTGGCAGCCGGGAAATAGCGGTGGGTTGCAGAAATCGCATGCAGTCTCGTAGTCGTATTAGGCAGAAGGTCAGACAGGCGGCACAGATTCTTGGTCCGTGACGGCACAAGGTCAGGGCAGGCGCGGCAAGAAGCGTGGTGTCGAGGACGGAAGCTAAAGGTACTACATCGGTATATCAGTAACAAGGCTTAGAACGCTATCTCTATAGGCAACAATGCACTAAAAGATCCGCAACGACCCAGGCAGGGGCAGGCTTAAATAAGGGCAGTGACCGCAAATTTTAAAGCCCCCAATTACCGGTACACTGCCCTCTTAAATCTCGCAGTGCCGGCGCGCGCCGCGCCTTAGAAGTCGGGGACGCGCGGCCGGGAGCCTAGACTGCAACTGGAGCGCGGGCCGTGGTAAGTAGGAGAGAAGCCGGTCCGGCCGGGGTGAGCGCGCCCACCGCCCGACATGCGGGCCGGCGGTGCCGCTATTGCGGAGACCCGCGGGTGTGCCCGCGACCCGGGACGGGGGTCGCGGTGCCCACCCGTGAGACAGTACCCCCACCCCATCCGGCCTCCCCCTCCTTCTGGACCGGAGGAACCTCTGAATTATTTCCCGATCCAAATATGTTTTCTGCTCCCAGGACCTCTCTTCGTGCCTCGACATCCCCCTCCAGTCAATGAGAAAAAAATCGCTTCCCTCGACCGTCTTCATATCTAGAATCTCCTTTACATAAAGAACATCGGTGGAGTCCGGCCTCAGGAGTGGGAGGATAAAGTACCCGAGAAGAATCACTTAAGGATGACCGGTATTTAGCAGGGATAAACATGGGAAGGAGTTCGGGACCCTCATAGTGTTGGGAAGGCGGAGCTTGTATGCTACTGGGTTAATGCTCTTGAGCCCATCTCGAATGACCCAGGAACCGGGGACCCAGCTTATATCTGGGAACCTTGAAACGTATATAATTTAAGCGACAACCACACCTTGTCACCTGGGAAAAGGTTTGGCGAGAATCTCGCATTTTTGTCGGGCTTGGAGCCTTGGTGCGGGCGGAGGGCCTGGATAGCAATGGCGAGTCTGTTTCCAGATAGCTGTCAGTTCCAGGACCATCTCTTTCCACAGCAGGACCTCCGAGGGGCGCAGAAAGGGGGAGGGGCGGGCGGGAATTGTCGCCCGTAGACCAAAAAGAAATGAGCAGCACCAGCAGCTTCCCGAGTCCAACGAGTAATACGAAAACTCGGCCAGGGCAACAAGCTGGACTATCATCCTGGCGTGCGTAGACAAAGTGGCGCAGGTAGCAACCTAGGGTCTGGTTACTCACCTCTAACGTGCCTCATTGACTGGGGGTGGAAGGCCAGAAGAAAATCCAGTTTCATTTGTTGTTGGTTACAGAGGGAGCGCCATAATCTGTAAACAAATTGAACGCCACGGTCCGACACTATGTGCTGCGGGAACCCATGCAGCCGAAAAATATGCAGAAAAAATAGACTGGCAAGGCGAGGATCTGGGGTAGTCCGGCAGAGGGATAAAGTGGGACAAATCTTAGAAAATCGGTCCAGTGACCACCCAGATCACAGTGTTGTTCCAGCGAAGGAGGGAGAACCGTGATACAATCCATGGCCACATTGGTCCAAGACAGCTGGGTAAGTTAGATGGCAATCAGACCTGCCGGTTTTGAGACAGGAAGACTTGTTCCGGGCACAGGAAGCGCAAGGCCTCCACGAACTCACGAACATCCTGGCTAGCTCGGCCACCAGTATAAACGGGAGATGAGAGAGCAGGACCTCTGTACTCCTGGGTGCCCCGCCATACTGGAGCAATGACCCCATGGACAATATACTTCTCCGAAGAGCTGGACGTACGTACGTCATGCCGGGAGGACTGTGTTGCAGATCACTGGTGCGCAGAGATGAGCCGTTCTGGAGGGATAAAGTGCCGTGGACTGGACTCTTCCCCAGTAACAACCAAGCACGGGAGAGGGCGTCGGCCTTGACAATTCGTCTCCTCCCGCGAAAATGAATGAGAAATTAAAAAAACCGGAGAAGAAGAGAGACCAACGAGCCTGGTCGTGGATGTAAGCGTTTGGCAGACTGGAGAACAGCAGGTTTTTAAGGTCGTATATAGATGCTGAACAGGGTGACGAGCCCCATCCAAGAGAAACCGCCACTACCCTCCAGAGCCCAGCATGATGGCCAGCATTTCCCGTCGCCGATAGAGTAGTACCTTTCACCGAGGAAAAACTTTCAAAAAGAACCGCAAGTGAGGTTTTGCATTTTGGGCCCTTTCTGGGAGAGTATGGCCCCGGCCCCGACCGTGGTGGCGTCGACCACGAGAAAAAAATGGTTGTTCAGTATCAGGCCGAGAGACACTGGCAGCAGAGGCGAAATGGCACGATTTTAACTTAGAGAAGGCTTCCTCTTCCGCTGGGGGCCAGTGCTTAGGCTTTGCGTACTTCTTGGATAATGCCACTATGTAGACACCAGGAGAAAAATGTTATAAAATTATAGCCTGTAATAAGTTGGCGAACCCCAGGATTCTTAGTATGGCTTCGGAGACCCAGCGGGACGCGGCCACGAGGACGGGCACGACAAAAAACTTGTGCGGGATCCATTCTGTAGACCCCTTGTCAAAATGATGTAAGCCGAGGAATGGAAGGCTCTGCTGATGAAACTGGCACTTCTTCAAGTTTGGCATATAGGCGGTTTGGGCCTTCCAGACGTCTGAGGACCTGACTCACGTGAACTTGATGTGATTCAGGTCGTGGTAGAAACCAGAATGTTCTTCAAGATACAACAACCACGCATGGTACATGTTGTCCCGGAAGATGTCCTTGCGAATTACTTGGAAGACGGCCCGGGGCATAGCAGACCCGAAGGGCAATGACCGAGTACTCGAATGCCGAGTCGGGAGTTGAAGCGGTCTTCCATTCGTCGCCCAACGTAACCGTATTATAATATAAGCCCCTCGTCAGGTCCAGTTAAGTAAAGATCTTGGCACCATACCTCGAAGACGTCAAAGAGTTCCGTGATCAAGGGCAGGGGATAGCGGTTCTTTACCGTTAATCTTGTTGAGGCCACGATAAGGGCCAGGAAGCGCGAGGGGAGGGGGAAGTGGCTAGGGGTGAAAACAAGCCGACAGGAGATGTGCGGGGAGGGAGCAGTGGGAGAGGAGGAAGCGAGGTGGTGTAGCATACTGCTAGAGAGTACGGTGGCGCGAGCTCCTCGCTGATACAGTCTTGAATGGTTTTGTTGTAGAACCCTAGTTGGAGGGGATCGCCGGTGATGTATGGGTGAGTTGAGTGAAGTTCGCTTGAAAGACTCTCTGCCTGGAAGAGCAGTGCCTTGTTGCGGTCACTTTGTGATAATTGCCACGCGGGAGAGGATGCATGTGGAGGTTGCGGAGGTGCGTGCGAAAGCGCAGCAGTCTAACCGTTTGCGGGTGATATTGGGAACGCTCGTGGTGGCGTTGTCGCTTGGCATCCGACCGCCACACTGGAGGTCTTGGTACCGCGGCAGTGGCGGGGAGAGGTGACTGCGGGGGTGGCTCGTGTCGGATGAGTGGGCTGGAAGGCGAGTGTGGGTGCTACGTGTCATTCCACTCGTCGGTATTTCGGGTGTGTACCTTTATAGGGAGTGGTTGAGTCCGTTGTCCTTAAGTCTCCCCCTACTCCCATGATTGAGGACTTTGCCGATCTCAGTCTTTTGCTCCTCCATTTTATTTTATTTCTTTCCCCTTCATGACTCTTTGTTCTTCCAATCTTCATCCCTCACCTTCCGGCCTGTTATGTTTACCTATTCCTCATTTATCTCTCTTTACTCAAATTTTATTTCCTCATTTTTTTTTTTCTCCTATTAATACCCCCTCATTCCAGTTTTTAATCATATTCGTATCCTGGTTCTCATCACCTCCCTACCCGCCCTACTCTCTCCTATCTTTTTTCCTTCCCTTCTCCTACTTATATTTTTTCCATTACCTCTTTCTTTATTTACTCTTACCTACACTATTTATCTATTTTACTTACCTCCTATATATTCTCTCCTTTCGTCTTTCTCTTCTTGTTATTCCTCTTTTTTCTTTCAATTTTTATCCCTACTTCCTCTTTTTCCCCATTCTTCCCATCCCTTTTTTATAATTTTTATCTCTTTCTATCTTGCCTTTACCTATCTTTTTTCCATCCCTCCTATTCTCTTTCTAATTTATTTATCTTTCGGTTATAAAGTTCGCTTACCTCCCCAATCCTTCAACTTTAGTATAACGCTTTTCTATCTTAGCCGATTACAATATCTTTCTCTCCTAGATTATCTGATTTTCATCATCCCATCTTATTATTAATTGTTGTTTTTTTTGTTCTATGCGGCCTATTGCCTGTCTGTCCATCCTATACATGGCCCCCAGCACGGGGTCGTAACGAGTACTTTTCGCGCTATGACCTATCTATTGTCATGTTCATGCTCGTCTAGTCCGTTTATATTTATTATTTACTTTATCGATACTACATATATTATTCTCTCTGTGTTAGGCATGTTAAATCGTTTGTTTAGCGTTAGATCCTTCTTTTTTGTCCCTATTCCCTTTCGACTGCTCACACATTATTCCTACCTATGTAATAGACCTCTTTCTGTACGTACGTTTCTTACCTTTCCTTTTCGTATGTGCAACGGTAGCAGGTGTATCAGGTCCTCATGGGCGCAGTTGTCGTCTTCCCTTTGTACATTATTTTCTTCCGGGGGGGTTTGTCGTATTTAGATGGGCGTTGAACATGCGCATTCATATACTAAGAGGTAGAACGCTTATCAGATGAAGACGTGGCGGCTGGTATGGTAAAAAGTTCACGTAGCTAGTCCCCCGGGGTGGGGGATGTTTGACGAGTTGGGAGGGGCGATAGGCCTAAGATAGAGGAGTCCCCGTAAGACCGGGGAGTAGGGTAGCTGTGGACGAGATAGCTTGAGACGGAAATCTTATTGGGGGGTTATCTTGATCTGTCCATGTTCCCTGATTCCGGTCACGTCATTCGTGTTTGCTTGTGGTTAGGGGTGTGCCTTGTAACTTCTATAAGATTTTGTCGACCTTGGTGCGCTGTCAAGATGCTGTGTAGCTGTCCGGGCTGCCCGAGTGGGCCTGGCGTACGCACGACGATCGCACATTCTTCTTCGCTCATCTTCCCAGTAATTTATGCTACTACCTTATCCTACAGTTTGTAGTTATTCTCGCAGTCCGTTGCCACTTCGCTTTCTCTGCTTTTAAATGGCAATCTTTATATCGTCCTTTCCACCAGTTCTAGTTTTCCCAAGCCGTATTCCCGTTGTCTATACCACTTTCAGTACTGTCTTACAATTGGTGTCTTAGGTACCTCGTCAGCCATAACCTGACATCGGCTTTTTCAGCTGATGATGGGCTGATTCGCAGTTCACCTTCTTGTCAGCGCCCATCTAGCGTTGGACGGACTTGACTGTTGAGGACATTTTGCCTGCCGCTGGCTTCGGCTTGTGTAGTTCATCCTTTCTGTGTCTACTGACGACTGCCTCTGTTTGGTGTTGTATACGCGTTCCTTGTTGCCGCGGTGCATGGCTGCTAGCTTATATCCTCGCTCTGCTTGGTTCCGTCCTTATCTTTGGCTCTTTTACTAGTATTCTTTTATTGTTATCTTTATTTATTTAACCCAACCTACTAATTTTCCGTTCCTGGTTCCGGCTTATCTAGCACTTAGACTCCATGCCGGTTCAATTATTTTATATCTCTTTATGTCTAGGCTTTTACTGTTTCTATTATTGCATTCGTCAGTGGAGTCCTGCCTGAGAGCAACCGTACAGGACGGAACCGTAGTCGGGGGTGTAATGCTCTCCTTCAGTTTTCCCTTCCTTTTTCTTCTTTTTTTCCGTGCTATTAACTCTTCCTATGTGTCCCTCATCCCCTCTATCTTACATGTGTTTACGCGTCGACCTGACGTCTCCCCAGTACCGCGGGTTTTAGTTCCGTGATCTTCGTGTTTAGCATTTCTCCTTAACAGTTTTTATTATATGTTGTTTGGACGTAGTAATATAAAGCTTCTACTGTAGTGCTCCTTTGCCAGGTATGGGCAAGCCATTAGCTTATTATTACGTAACGCCAGACCGAGGTGTGTACCATGTGTGTAATGTTTATTGTCGTCGTTTGCTTGCAAATAGTCTGTTTCCTACGGGGGGTCGTTCAAGCGGCGCAGGTTGGATTTTGATCGTCGTCCCTGTTACTTGTGGATTCGTCCGACTGATCGTAACTTTTGGAGTGCATGTGATCTAGTACTCCAATGGTGTCACATTTTTCATTCCTACCCTCTCCCTATTTCCATCCATCCTCCGCTTTTTGTCATTGTCATCCTGTCAATTTCTGTTCTTGTTTCCTTTTCTTCCCCAGTTGCCCCCTTGATTTACTCTGTTGTCTCTTTTTTAATTGTCCTTTCACTTTCCTTAGTTCCTGATTTTTCTTCCCTGGTCACTTTTCTTCTCTTTTTTTCCATCTGCTCATTTTACTTCGTTTGTGATCTTATGCAACTGTGTTTATTTTACCTCCTTCGTGCTCACTGATTTAAGCGACATTATTCTATTCTCCACTTTTTATCTTTTTTATACTCCTTGCTTTGATTTGCTTACTCCTATTTTTTACTCTGTCTTTTATTTATTACAGATCTGACACTGTTTTTTTCTTCCCAATTTTTTCTCTACTCTTCAGTTCCTTTCCTTTTATTTTTCCTTTCTCCAATTAGTCCCTCTCTTTTTCTTTCATACTCTGTGCTCTTATAATTCCACACCCTTTGTTTCTTTCATTCCTAGATCATCTCCTTCAACTTTCTTCATTTATATTCCTAACTACTCTCTTTCCCCCTTTGTCCACCGTTACATGCCTTTCGTATTCCCCTTTTTATACATGTCTTTCGGATACATCGAAGCTGTACCGCTATCCTCCTCTCGTTATTACCCGACTCTTTATGTGTGATACTTCCCATGTACCGTGACTGTCCTCAGTCGACCCACGTTGTTTTACTTCTCTTGTCCTCCCTACTAATGGTCCCTCCTGTGTGATGTCTTTCCTCTTACAGGTGCCGCGTCTCGTCCGGCTTTTCGTTACCTTTTTATTTTACTTATTTATCATTCCGTGTGGCCATTTTTTCGGGGCTGAACCTCCCTCTGCGCACGATTACTTGTTTTATCTTGTCCAGTTTTTTTCCCTTCAATTCCGTATTGCTGATTTATACTAAACTCCACTATCTTTAATTTCCCTACAGTCTCCTTAGAGGCCGGGCTGACTCGCCCGTGCATGTCCCAAGCATCGTATCCTAGTTGGGTGCCGCCGCGAACGGAGTTTTATTCTTTTTTCTTCTTATTCGTTGTTATTTCTTTCCTTTACCCTTTATTTAGTCTTTCACAGCGACTATTTGCTTTCTCCCTGTCCATTCCTTCCTGCCTTCCTCATCTGGTCTTTTTTAGCCATTTCCTTATCATCACTGTCCATCTTATCATAGTCTGGGTTTTGACTTTCTCAGATACTCTATCTTTGTTATATTTCTTGCAGTTTGAGTCTCAGACACTCGCTTTTCGCTAAACTTTTTCCAATTTCCTGTAATACATTTGTATCTTTGTCGCCCTCTTTCTTTCTTTTTGTATCTGTGGCCCTACCTATAATTTCTATGCCTCGTTACCTCTATTCTCTCCCTTTTTATTTCCCCCCCTTTATTTCTGTTCTGTCTTGTTTTTCTATTTTTTTTCCTTACCCTTAACCCTTACGTTACTCTAATGTTCACTATTCTATTGTTGTTCCTCTGTTTTTTTTGTTTCGTGTCTTGTTCGTTTTTTTTTTTTATGTCTTTTTCATTTACGTCTATCTCATCCTCTTTGTTGTTAGCATCTCATTTTATTATAACTCCTTCTTTTACGTTTCATAGCTTGTATCTTTTTTTTTCTGTTCCGCCCTGTTCCTCATACTTTTCCTTTGTATAATTTTCTTTTTTATCTCCTTCTTTCTCCTCTTTTCTCTACTCCCTAGTCTTTTTCCTGATTTTCTTTTTTTCTTATACGGCTCCCCCTTCTATGTTCTTCTTCCACTTAAACTATGCTCATCTATGTATCTCGTTCTTCTTCAGTTCTTCTTTTTCTTTTCCCCTTTGCCCTTGTGTTTATATCTCCTATATCATACCTCAATTTTTACTTCTATGTAGTAATATTATCCCCTTATTTTGATTCTTTCTCACTTATTTATGGTCTTCCCTCTTTCCTCCCCTCGTTTCTCATCTACCATATTTCCTCTGTTTTATTCTCCTTGTTTTAATCTCGTATCATTCCATCTGTTTCTTTTTATTACCTTCACTTATATCTCACTTCTTTATCCGGTCTATCCATCTATATCTCCTCTTAAATTTCATCCCCTTCTGACTTCTACCATCACTTCTTATCTTTCCCTTTATTTTGGTCTATTTAGCTTTTTTGTCGTGCTTTTTATTGCTTTTTCCGACCATTTTTGTCTCTGTCCTCCTACTCACTTCGTTTCCCCTCCGTATTCTGCCCAATTACCCCCCGTGTTCTGTATAGCCATTTCTCTCCCTCTTCCCTCATACTCCACCTCTTTCTTTCTGTGTTGACGTAAGAGCGGTCGTTGTCGCATAAGTGGCCGAAGGCAGCGAGAGACGTGTAGGGAGGGCGCAGCCCGTCGAAGAGACTTGCGATTTTACTTCCCCTCATTTATCCCATCTTTATCTTCTCTTCCATCCTATGCGAGTTTACGCTGTTCGTCTTCTCTCCTCCATTATTCCACTTCTTTTGTAATTCTTTCTCTCCTTTCATTTTGTTCTTTTGTTACTTTCGCTTTCAATATACCTGCACGATTTTTTTCTTCCTGTATACCTAGGTCTGTCCTTGCTTACCATACTGTCTTCTTCTTTTCTCATACACTTTCCTCCACCCTTTCACGTTTATTTTTTTTTGTTCTCTTCTTTTCGTTTAGTAACCATTATTTTCCTTTTATACGTTATTTATCATCCTTCAGTCTTCTTTCGGTCTTCTCCTCTCTTATTACTTACTTGCGTCTCTTTGGGTCTGCTGCGGTCGCTCTAGCCGTCTCTCCATTTATCTTTTCCCTTTATTTCTCCTATTTATCTCTGCTCTTTTCCTTTCCCTAGCCTTTTACATCTTTCCCCAAATTTTCCTTCTCGCACATTCTCTTCTTCTTTATTCTCCTTGTTATGTTCTTTTTAATCTCTCTTTTAATTTTTTTTCTACCCTTTCGTGCTTTCGTTTTTACCTGTCTCTTGTATCGCCCTCCTCCTTCTTCCCTTATTTCTTTGTCTTCTCCTATACTTTTCTTCTGTCTTGTCATCTTTCTCTTTTTGTTAACCCTCTCCCCCCTTAAAAATCTTTCTACGTTCGTCCTTCTACTTATGCGTTTGTACTTTCTTTGCGGCAAATTATCTTATTCCTTCCTTTTCTCCCGTTTCTATTATCTCTTTTTCGTTTCATTCCTAGCGTTTGTTGTACAACCTTTTGACCTTTTGTCTCTCGACCATTGTACATATTCTATCATTACATGTTTGTACTAAAAGCAAGGACCCTACACCCGTCCAATCTTCTCCCGAAGGAAGACAACCCGTCCCCACTGGGGGAGGAGGACTTGCGATAAACCCCCACTGGAGCATACACCTTGATAATAGGAAACCTAGCCAATTACACAGGTACCGACACGTGGAAGACACCCAGCCACCAACGTGGAGGATACGACCGGAGACTATCACCAGGACAGTCTAGATGGGGATGGGCGGCAACGTCCTCAGCATGCTACTCCGAGACTACGTCATGCAAAGGCTTGGTAAGGTGCAGGAAGGCCCGTCATAGGCATAGACGACCCGAAGAAGCGGAAAGCACCGGGCGAGGTGCCACCAAACAGCGAGACGACACTCCGTACCCCAACAATAGACTTCGCCCGACTGCCAGTCCCGAGCACGGGAGCGTGGCGTTGCAGCCACGGAGACCCAGGAGAATGGACGAGGAGGAATACAAAAACGGGAAGTACGAAGAACGCAAGTCACCTCCTAAAAGCAACACCCCCACTTGGTAGACCAGGGCTCATTATCGAACCGAATTGGATCCTTGAGAATCTCTCCACTGACCTCGGTAGATGAGTAGGGGCTTCTCCAGGCGATCACAGGAGGTATAGGCTGGGAATACCAGGGCAGCCGACCACTGAAATTTCCGGCAGACCCAAGTCCAGGAAAGCCAGTAGCCTGAAACTGGTCACCAACACAGTGCCAGACGATCACGGGCATGGTCAGCCGAGGAGAGGCTTGCTCTCACCTATGGACGGCCTCTCCTACGATTCCTAGGTGCGTGCCCGCCCGTTTCCCCGGACGCTGAGGGCGCATTGTTCAGGATCTGCGGAAATGGTCTGCACAGGCCACATTACAGACGAAAGATTCACCACACTCTTCTGTCACTCAGTTGTAGACAGGTGGGCCCATCCACCTCCATAGGCCTCTCTTCGGCGCAGGTGGTGCGAGGCAACTGAGGCGGCCTTATGAAAGTACAGGGGCCAGACGAGGAAGATCGCAGGGTCTAGCTGCTCCCGTTCCCGGCCTAGTTCCTCCTGTCTTACCGATGAAACGGATGTCAATCGCGAGTGGCCAGGGAGATAAGGTCACCAATGAAGACTTGAGATCCCCGGCAGATAGGGCATCCATGATGCTGCCGGGAATAGGCCTTCTTGAATGTGGCAGTCAACGCCGCTTCATTCCACGACAACACAGATGCCAAAGTGCGGAAACCGTACGGCATAATCGCCTACAGATGATTCCCCCTTGGCGATAGATTAAGCCAAGGCCGTTCTCGCAGACGAAAGCCCGGGATGGATCCACGCAAACGCTCCTGAAACTCGGTGAGGACTTGAAGCCAGGTTACGCTGGTACTGGGTGTCGCCCACTGTCCATAGGTGGGTAGCCCAGGCCAGGGCTTTCCCGGAAATAAGCCTTGCAACGAACGCCACCGGTTAGACCCGTACGGAAGGAAATATGGTTTTCCCATTACCACCAATGTGCAGGGAGCATTGGGTGAAAAAGCCCCAGCAGGCCTTGGAGTCCCCTCGAACTTGGTCGGCATAAAAACGGAGCCGTGGCAGCGTTGGAGCCGGAGCCGGGGGAAAGCAGTCGGGAGCCACGGGAGCGTGTGGTTGCTGTTGAGATCGGCCAGGAGCGCTGCATCCATTGCGGAGAGATGGCCGCGTTGTCTGGCTGCTGAGCGAGCTGTTGTGACCTGCTGAGCCAAATTGAGGAGAGGTCATCTTCCAGACGGCAAGAGGCACCCTTGGCGGGGCCATGGCAGGGAACTTACTGACACTACTCCGGACGAAGAAGAGGAACCCAGTACCACCGCAAGCGAGTGTAAGCCACGCCAGGGAACGTAATCTTAAGTAAGGTTCCCGGTTTTCACCATAGCGCCGCCGCAAAGCGGAAGGACTTTACTTGTCGGCGTGGAGTGCTACAGGTCGTCCCCCTGACGTGACTTGCTTGCGGTGCAGCCGAGGAATAGCGATGTGCAGAATCGTCAGTCGAGCTCGTAGTCGGGGATAGGCAGAAGGGCAGGGGACAGGCGGCACAGATTTCGTTGGTCGTGTACAGGCACAAGGTCAGGGCAGGCTGCAAGAAGCTGGCAGGAACGGAAGCTAAAGGTACGTTACACTGTATATCAGAACAGGCTTTAGAACCTTTCTCTATATGCCAACAATGTCACAAAAGATCCTCAACGACCCCCAGGAAGGGGCAGGCTTAAATAAGGGCTGTGACCAGGCAATAGCCAATTAACCGGTACATCTGGCCCTTTTAAATTCTCGAAGTGCCGGCGCGCAGCTGCGCCTTAGATTTCGGGACGGCCCCCTGGTAGCCTGGAGGACTTGCAAAACAGATCCGGCGGGTAATAGGAGAGAGCCGGGCGGCCGGGTGACGCGCCCCCCCGCCCGACATGCTAGCGGGGGCGGCGGTTCCGCTCAGTGCGGAGACCTGCGGGTGTGCCGCGACCCGGGACGGGTGTCGCGGGCCCCACCCGAGACAATATATTTAAATCCAGACCATTTCTTATTTCGATCTATTGTAATTGTTCTTGTGTGTTTTCTCCTACAGTATTCTACTCCAAAATGTATATTTCTTGCATTTACTTTGGGCCCACCTTGTTAGAGCAACAAGGAGTTAAATCCGCTAGTAACCCTGATTGGATAAGTGGCTCAGCATGTCATCCAATCAGGGGAGCTCGTCTTTGCAGCCTCAAATAACGGCCTGAGCTGGAAAGTTTTCCAGAAGCAGCGAGTGCAGCACTAGTGCACCACAGAGAGCACACAGCCAGGCAGCGGCTAGTATGCCTTTCAACTTCTAAATCAACCTGTATCCAGCAAGCAAACAAGGATTTCCGACGGGTCTACTTCAAGTTTCCAGTAGACTACCCATATAAATTAATTTTAAGAGCCTACTGTCCAGTCGAAGTGTGTTTGAGTGGACCCCCAACTCACGACTAATTTCCTGGCTTCCATGGTCAGTGGCCCCATGCGTCTTCCACCGTAACCAGTTGTGCGTTGGCAGTGTCACGTTCCCAAGTCTCAAGCCAGTATCGCTCACTCCGTGCCTGTTCAGCATGTATGGTCTCACCCCTCTGGATGCAGGTCTGTAACAACTCTTTATACCCTACTACTACTCTACTACTCCAACATCTCAAGATTCTAAAACTACTACTTCTCCAAAGCATACCTCATCTTGTGTCTAAAAGAACTGAAGTGCTCATAGCACTCCAAGACCCTGATTACTCCTAATTGCTCCTTAACAAAGCTGTATTTTACAGTGGCCTACCCACGACAGACTGTAGCAGTGTTACTCTGTATTATACCAACTGTTCCAGCTTCATGTAAAGCAACTGTTACCCTCAAGCCTACTTTGCCGACTGTCTCACTGTGGGGCGTTGTGTGGGGTTGAGGTAAGCAGGAACATTCTTGCGGTCCACTCAGGGCCTGGTAAACAAGGCCACCATAATAACCACGTGCCATTACCAACGCCCTGACAACCTAAAAGGCCCGATGTCCCGAGTCACCCGCTGACGCAAGTAGTCAATGTCCTCTCATGTTGTAATGGTGGGGATCTGCAGATGATGCACTGTTATAGGGGACCTCTAGATGAAGCAATGTAATGGGGGGTCTGCAGATGATGCACTGTTATAGGGGACCTCTAGATGAAGCACTGTAATGGGGGGTCTGCAGATGATGCACTGTTATAGGGGACCTCTAGATGAAGCACTGTAATGGGGGGGGCTGTGGATGATGCACTGTTATAGGGGACCACTAGATGAAGCACGTTAATGGGGGGGTCTGCAGAGGATGCACTGATATAGGGGACCTCTAGATGAAGCACTGTAAATGGGGGGTCTGTGCAGATGATGCACTGTTATAGGGGACCTCAAGATGAAGCACTGTAATGGGGGGGGTCAGCAATGAATGCACTGTATAAATGGGAAACCTCTAGAATAAGCACTGTAATGGGTGTGGGGTCTGCAGATGAAGCACAGTTATATGGGACCTCTAGTTGAAGCACTGAAATGGTGGGGTCAGCATATGATGCACATCTATAGGGGACCTCAAGATGAAGCACAGTAATGGTGGGTCTGTGGATGATTCAACTGTTATAGGGGACCTCTAGATGAAGCACTGTAATGGGGGGGGTCTGTGGATGACGCACTGTTATAGGGGAACCTTCTAGATTGAAGGGGTCCGTGGATGACGCACTTTTACAGGACCTCTAGATGAATCACCTAAATGGGGGGGTCTGCGGATATCGCACTGTTTATAGGTGGGACCCTCCGTAGATGAATCAATGTAATGGGTGGTCTGAGTGGATGATGCACTTTTATAGGGGACCTCTAGATGAAGCACTGTAATGGGGGGGTCTGAGGATGATGCACTGTTATAGGGGACCTCTATATGAAGCACAGTAATGGGGGGGTCTGTGGAAGATGCACTGTTATAGGGGACCTCTAGATGAAGAACTGTAATGGGGGGAGGTCCTGTGGGTGATCACTGTTAAGGGGACCTCTTAAGATGAAGCACAGTAATGGGGGGTCTGCAGGATGAAGCAACTGTTCTAGGGGGACCTCTGTTTGAAGCACTGTAATGGGGGGGTCTGCAGATGATGCACTGCTATAGAGGACCTCTAGATGAAGCACTGTAATGGGGGGTCTGCAGATGAGAGCACTGTTATATGAGACCTCATAGATGAAAGCACTTGAATGGGGGGGTCTGCAGATGAAGCACTGTTATAGGGACCTCTAGATGAAGCAGTGTAATGGGGGGGTCTGCAGATGATGCACTGCCTAAAGGGGAAACTCTAGAAGAAGCACTGTAAATGGGGGGTCTGTGGATGATGCCCTGTTATAGGGTACCTCTAGATGAAGCACTGTAAAGGGGGGTCTGTGGATAACGCACATGTTATAGGGGACCTCTCGATGAAACACTGTAATGGGGGGTCTGCAGATGATGCACTGTTATAGGGGACCTCTAGATGAAGCACGGTAATGGGGGGTCTGCGGTTGATGCTCGTTTATAGGGGACCTCTATATGAAGCACTGTAATGGGGGGGTCGTGATGACGCACTGTAATAGGACCATCTAGATGAATCAACTGTAATTGGGGGGTCTGCGGTGATGCCACTGTATAGGGAGCTCTATAAGAAGCCAGATAAAAGGGGGGGTGGGGTCTGCAGATGAGCACTGTTAAAGGTGACCCATAGATGAACACAGTAAAGGGCCGGTCCTGCGGATGAGCACTGTTATGGGGTCCTCTAGAGATTGAAAAGCAAAGAAAAGGAGGGGGTCTGCAAAGATGCACTGTTATAGGGGAACTCTCCTAGATGAAGCCCCTGTATGGGGAGGGTCCGAGTGGATGATGCACTGTTATTGGGGACCTCTAGATGAAGCACTGTAATGGTGGGGTCTGCGGATGATGCACTTTTATAGGGGCCTCTAGGATGAATGCACTGTAATGGGGGGGCCGCGGAAGAATGCACTGTTATAAGGGACCCTTAGATAAGCACTGTAATGGGCCTGTCAGCGGATGACGCACTGATATTAGGGGACTCCTCTAGGTGAAGAACTGTAATGTGGGGGTCAGCGGAAGAAGCACTGATATAGTGGACCCTCTAGTGTGAAGCAATGTAATGGGGGGGGTCTGCGGATGATGCACTGTTATAGGGGACCTCTAGGTGAAGCACTGTAATGGGGGGGGGGGGGTCTTTGGATGATGCACTGTTAAAGTGGACCTCTAGATAAGCGCCTGGAAATGTGGTGGGGGTCTTGCAGATGATGCACTGCTATAGAGGATCTGTAGATGACGATCGGGGCTTCCACCTTGCTATAGGGGGCAACTTTCTGACTATAGGGGCTAGTAAATAACTATATGGGCTATTGCCTGGCTATAGGGGCTACTATACTATCTCTCTATAGGGGCTACTATCTGGCTACAGGGGCAACTACCTGGCTATAGGGGGCTACTACCTGACTATTTGGGCTACTACAGGGGGTACTACCTGGATAAAGGGGGCTACTACCTGACTATAGGGGCTATTACCTGACTATAGGAGCTACTACAGGGGTTGCTACCTGGCTATAGGGGGCTACTACCTGACTATATGGGTTATACATGACTACGGGGCAACTTGCAAGGGGGCAACTATCAGCTACAGAAGTGCTACTACTTGGCTATAGGGGCTACTACATGTCTAAAGGGATATGGGCTTTTACCTAGACTATAGGGACTTACTACAGTGGCTACACTACCTGGCTATAGGTTTTACTATCCTGGCGAACAGTTGGTACTAACCTGGTGAACAGGGGTCCTTCCTTAGAGTGACTATAAGGGCTACTGCAGGGGCTACTACCTGGTTATAGGGGCTATTACCTGACTATAAGGGCTACTACCTTGCTATAGGTGGCTACTTCCTGACTATAGGGGCTACTAAATGACTATAGGGGCTATTACCTGGCTATAGGGGCTACTACAGGGGCTACTATCTCTCTATTGGGGCTACTATCTGGCTACAGGGGCACATATTTGGCTACAGGGGCAACTACCTGGCTATAGGCGGCTACTACCTAACTATTTGGGCTACTACAGGAGCTACTACCTGGATATAGGGGGCAACTACCTGACTATAGGGACTATTACCTGACTATAGGGGTGACTACAGGGGTTGCTACCAGCTATAGGGGCTACTACCTGACTATAGGGGCTATTACATTACTATAGGGGCTACTGCAGGGGGCTGCTATCTGGCTACAGAGTGCTACTACTTGGCTATAGGAGGCTACTACATGTCTATAGGGGCTTTTACCTGACTATAGGGACTACTACAGGGGCTACTACCTTGCTATAGGGGCTACTATCTGGCTACAGGGGCTACTACCTGGTGATAGGGGTCTACTACGTGACTATAGGGGCTATTACCTGACTATAGGGGCTACTACCTGGCTATAGAGGGCTACTGCCTGACTATAGGGACTATTACCTGGCTATAAGTGCTACTACAGTGGCAACTATCTGGCTACAGGGGCAACTACCTGGCTATAGGGGGCTACTACCTGACTATTTGGGCTACTACAGGGGCTGCTACCTGGATATAGGGAGCAACTACCTAACTATAGGGTCTATTTACCTCACGATAGTGTTGCTAACTACCCTTGCTATAAGGGCTTACTTCCTGACTAATGGGGCTAACTAAATGACTATAGGGGCTATTAACCATTAAACTGGCTAATAGGGGCTACCTACAGTGCTACTATCTCTTTATAGGGGCTACTATCTGGCTACAGGGGCAAATATTTGGCTACAGGGGCAACTACCTGGCTATAAGCGGCTACTACCTGACTATTTGGGCTACTACAGGGGTTACTACCTGGATATAGAGGGCTACTACCTGATTATAGGGGCTATTACCTGACTATAGGGGCTACTATAGGGGTTGGTACCTGGCTACTACCTGACTATAGGGGCTATTACATGACTATAGGGGCTACTATCTGGCTACAGAGGGCTACTACCTGGTGATAGAGGTCTACTACGTGACTAAAGGGGCTACTGCAGAGGCTACTACCTGGTTATAGGGGCTACTACCTCACTATAGGGGCTATTACCTGACTATAGGGGCTACTACCTGGCTATAGAGGGCTACTGTCTGACTATAGGGGCTACTACAGGGGCAACTATCTGGCTACAGGTGCTACTACCTGGCCATATGGGGCTACTACCTGACTATAGGGGCTACTACAGGGGCTATTACCTGACTATAGGGGCTATTACAGGGGCCACTATCTGGCTACTGGGGGCTACTATCTGGAAACAAGGGGCTACTTCTTGGCTATAGGGGGCTACTAAATGTCGATAGGGGACTTTACCTGGCTATAGGGGCTACTACAGGTTCTACTACCTGGCTATAGTGGGCTACTACCTGGCTATAGGGACTACTACCTGGCTATAGGGGCTACAACAGGGGCTACTATCTGACTACAGAGGGAACTACCTAACTATAGGGCTATTACTGGGCTATATGGGCTACTACAGGGGCTACTATCTGACTACAGGGGCTACTACCTAACTATAGGGGTTATTACAGGGGCTACTATCTGGGTATAGAGGCTACTATCTGGCTACAGGGGCAACTATCTGGCTACACTGGCAACTTCCTGGCTATAGGGGGCTACTACCTGACTATATGGGCTATTGCCTGACTATAGGGGCTACTATAGGGGCTGCTACTACCTGAATATAGGGGGCTACAACCTGACTATAGGGACTATTACATGACTATAGGGGGCTACTAAGTGGGCTACTAATCAGTCTACAGGGGGCTACTACATGTACTATAGGCCTCTATACCTTCCTATAGGGGCTACTACAGGGGCTACTCCTTGGCTATAGGGGCTAGTATCTGGCTACAGGGGCTACTACCTGGCGGTCGGGGGCTACTACGTGACTATAGTGGCTGCTACAGGGTCTACTACCTGATTATAGGGGGCTACTACCTGACTATAGGGGCTATTACAGGGGACTACTATTTGGCTACAGGGCAGGCTTGGACTTGGCCGCCGGGGGATCGGTGGATCCCCCCGGTTTGCACCAGCTCCAGTGGTCCCGGAGTGCAGTGCACCGCATCTGACCTTTAACTCCCGGGCCCCTGTCGGTCCCTAGTGCACGTAGACCGGCCCCATAGTCGGGGACTAATGTCTTCTGACACCCCGGGGCTGCGCGGTGTTTAGCGTGATCATAGTGCCGCTTGCGCTCCTCTGGACACACTGGTAGGTTTAAGGCATTAGGCCTTAAGCCTGCCAGGCGCCGCCCTGTAGCGATGACAAAAGTGGCCCGGGGCCCTCTCCTCCCCCCAGTCTTGGGTGTGTGTCGGGGGAGGCGGCCCACCACAAACAAGCATGGAGGGAGGAGAGGGCCCCCACACACACACACATGGCTGGGGGAGGAAGGGGCCCTCACACACACATGGCTGGGGGCAGGAGGGGGCCCCCACACACACAGGGCTGGGGGAGGAAGGGGCCCCCACACACATGGCTTTGGGAGGAAAGGGTCCCTCACACACTACAGGCTGGGGGCAGGAGGGGGTCCCCAACACACAATGGCTGGGGAGGAGTGGGTCCCCCCACACATACATGGCTGGGTGATGAAGGGGCCCCCCACACCAGTCACAAGGCTGCGGAGGAAGGGCCCCCACCAAACACACTGGGCTTTGGGGAAGGATGGGCCCCCACCCACACAAATGGCTGGGGCAGGAGAGGGCCCCCACACACACATGGCTGGGGGCAGGAGGAGGCCCCCACACACACATGGCTGGGGGCAGGAGGGGGCCCCCACACACACATGGCTGTGGGAGGAAGGAGCCCTCACACACATATGGCTAGGGGCAGGAGGGGGCCCCCCACACACACACATGGCTGGGGGCAGGAGGGGGCCCCCACACATACACACAATGGCAGGGGCAGGAGTGTGGTCCCCCACACACACATGGCTGGGGGCAGGAGGGGGCCCCCACACACACTTGGCTGGGGGCAGGAGGGAGTGCCCCCACACAAGGCTGGGGGCAGGAGGGGGTGCCCCCACACAAGGCTGGGGGCAGAGGGGACCCCACACAAGGTTGGGGGAGGAGGGCTACAGGGCTGGGGAGAGGAGGGGGACGCTGCTGAGAGGGGGCCTTCCTCGTCCTCTGTCTGTCCGGGCCGCGCTGTACTGGGCAACGGCGGGATGCAGGACAACCACGCCCCTTCAAAAAAGCCACCCCCACTCCACCCAACTGCATAACGGCTCTGGAAGAAAGCCAGGTAGATGCCCCCTCTAACCAGGTAGGCCCCCTATACCCAGGAGTGCCCCCTATAACCAAGTATGCCCCCTTACAAACAGAAAGATGCCCCTTACAGGCAGGTAGATGCCCCCCGTGTAGCCAAGTAGTGCCCCTAGTAGCCAAGTAGATGGCCCCTTGTAGCCAGGTAGATGCCCCTTTGTAGCAAGGTAGATGCCCCTTTGTAGCAAGTTAGATGCCCCCTTGTAGCAAGGTAGAGCCCTCTTGTAGCCAGGCAGATGCCCCCTTGTAGCCAGGTTGAGCCCCCTTGTAGCCAGGTAGATGCCCCCTTGTAGCCAGGTAGAGCCCCCTTGTAGCCAGGTAGTGTCCCTATAGCCAGGAAGAGCCGACCTTGTAGCCGGGTAGACCCCCCTTGTAGACAGTGTCCTTATAGCCAGGTGATGCCCTCCTTGTAGCCAGGTAGAGCCCCTTCTAGTCAGGTAGTGTCCCTATAGCTAGGTTGTGCCCCCTTGTATCCAGCTAGAGCCCCTTGTAGCCAGGTAGAGCCCCCTTGTAGCCAGACAGTGCTCACTTGAAGCCAGGTAGAGCCCCCTTGTAGCCGGGTAGTGCCCCCTTGTAGCCAGATAGTGTCCCTATAGCCAGGAAGAGCCCCCTTGTAGCCAGGTAGTGTCCCTATAGCCAGGTGGTGCCCCCTTCTAGCCAGCTAGAGCCCCTTGTAGCCAGGTAGAGCCGCCTTGTAGCCAGGAAATGCTCCCTTGTAGCCAGGTAAAGCCCCTTTGTAGCCAGGCAGTGCTCCCTTGTAGCCAGGTAGAGTCCACTTGTAGCCAAGTAGTGCCCCTTGTAGCCAAGTAGATGGCCCCTTGTAGCCAGGTAGATGGCCCCTTGTAGCCAGGTAGATGGCCCCTTGTAGCCAGGTAGATGGCCCCTTGTAGCCAAGTAGATGGCCCCTTGTAGCCAGGTAGATGCCCCCTTGTAGCAAGTTAGATGACCCCTTGTAGCAAGGTAGAGCCCTCTGGTAGCCAGGCAGATGCCCCCCTGTTAGCCATGTTGAGCCCCCATGTAGGCCAGGCAGATGGCCCCCTTGTAGCCAGGTAGAGCCCCCTTGTAGCCAGGAAGAGCCCCCTTGTAGCCAGGAAGAGCTCCCTTGTAGCCAGGTAGTGTCCCTATAGCCATGTGGTGCCCCCTTGTAACCAGGTAGAGCCCTTTGTAGCCTGGTAGAGCCCCCTTGTAGCCAGGCAGTGCTCCCTTGTAGCCAGGCAGAGCCCCATTGTACCAGGAGTAGCCCCATGTAGTCAGTAGAGCCCCACTTGTATCCAGGTACTGCCCTCCTTGAAGCCAAAAAGTGCCCACTTAAGCAGGTAGAGCCCCCTATTAGCCAGGGTCGTTTTCCCTATAGCCAGGTAGTGCCTCCTTGTAGCCAGGAAGTGCCCCCTTGTAGCGAGGTAGAGCCCCCTTGTAGCCAGGTAGAGCCCCCTTGTAGCCAGGTAGAGCCCCCTTGTAGCCAGGGAGTGCCCACTTGTAGCCAGGTAGAGCCCCCTTCTATCTAGGTAGTGCCCGCTGTAGCCAGGTAGTGCCCCCTTGTAGCCAGGTAGAGCCCCTTATAGCCAGGTAGAGCCCCCTTGTAGCCAGGGAGTGCCCCCTTATAGCCAGGTAGAGCCCCCTTGTAGCCCCAGGGGTGGGAAAAAGTGCCCACCCTGAACCAGGTAGAGCCCATGTAAGCCAAGCAGATGGCCCCTTGTAGCCAGGTAGATGCCCCCTTGTAGCAAGTTAGATGACCCCTTGTAGCAAGGTAGAGCCCTCTGGTAGCCAGGCAGATGCCCCCTTGTAGCCAGGTTGAGCCTCCTTGTAGCCAGGCAGATGCCCCCTTGTAGCCAGGTAGAGCCCCCTTGTAGCCAGGAAGAGCCCCCTTGTAGCCAGGTAGTGTCCCTATAGCCATGTGGTGCCCCCTTGTAACCAGGTAGAGCCCTTTGTAGCCTGGTAGAGCCCCCTTGTAGCCAGGGAGTGCCCCATTGTAGCCAGGCAGTGCCCCCTTGTAGTCAGGTAGAGACCACTTGTAGCCAGGTAGTGCCCCCTTGTAGCCAAATAGTGCCCCCTTGTAGCCAGGTAGAGCCCCCTTGTAGCCAGGTAGTTTCCCTATAGCCAGGTAGTGCCTCCTTGTAGCCAGGAAGTGCCCCCTTGTAGCGAGGTAGAGCCCGCTTGTAGCCAGGTAGAGCCCCCTTGTAGCCAGGTAGAGTCCCCCTGTAGCCAGGGAGTCCCACTATTAGCCAGGTAGACCCCCATTACTATCTAGGTAGTGCCCGGTGTAGCCCAGGGTATTGCCCCCTTTGTCGCCATGTAGAGCCCCTATGAGCCCGTAAAGCCCCCCATGTAGCCAGGGAGTGCCCCCTTGTAGCCAGGTAGAGCCCCTTATAGCCAGGAAGAGCCCCCTTGTAGCCAGGGAGTGACCCCTGTAGCCAGGTAGAGTCCCTTATAGCCAGGTAGTGCCCGCTGTAGCCAGGTAGTGCCCCCTTATAGCCAGGTAGAGCCCCCTTGTAGCCAGGGAGTGCCCCCTTGTAGCCAGGTAGAGCCCCTTATAGCCAGGTAGTGCCCCCTTGTAGCAAGAAAGCCCCCCTTGGAAAGCGAGGCATAGCCCCATTGTAGCTCAGGTGGCAAGTGCCCCCTTGTAGCCAGGTAGAGCCCACTTGTAGCCAGGTAGCGCCCCCCTTGTAGCCAGGTAGTGCCCCCTTGTAGCCAGGTAGAGCCCCCTTGTAGCCAGGTAGTTTCTCTATAGCCAGGTAGTGCCTCCTTGTAGCCAGGAAGTGCCCCCTTGTAGCGAGGTAGAGCCCCCTTGTAGCGAGGTAGAGCCCCCTTGTAGCGAGGTAAGCGCCCTTTAGCCAGGTAGAGCGCCCTTTTAAGCCAGGTAGAGCCCCCTTGTAGCCAGGGTAGAAGAGCCCACTTGTAAAAGCCAGGTAGTGCCCCCCTGTAGCCAAATTAGTGCCCCCTTGAGCCAGGAAGAGCCCCCCTTGTAGCCAGGTAGTTCTCAATAGCCAGAAGTGCCTCCATGAAGCCAGTAAGTGGACCCCTTGTAGCGAGGTAGAGCCCCCCTTGTAGCGAGGTAGAGCCCCCATGTAAGCGTGGTAGATCCCCCTGGAGCCAGGTATAGCCCCATTCTACAGGTATGCCCCCTTGTAGCCCGAGGTAGAGCCCCTTATAGTCCAGTATTTCCCGCTGTAGCCAGCCAGGTAGTGCCCCCTTGTAGCCAGGTAGAACCCCTTATAGCCAGGTAGCCCCCTTGTAGCCAGGGATAGCCCCATGTAGCCAGTATAAGAGTCCCTTTATAGCCAGGTAGAGCCCCCTTGTACCAGTAGAGCTCACATGACAAGTGTATAGCCCCCCTGTAGCCAGGTAAGAGCCCTTAACGCCAGGTAGTATCGACCCTATAGCTAATAAAAATAAAAAATAAAAACTACTTAACCTCACCACGCTCCTGCAGCTCGTCCAGCTCCCGATGATTCTCCCTGCAGGTGGAGGATGCTGACCGAGGAGACTCAGTCGTCGCAGGGATGGTGAGTACAGCTGTGCGTCACACCCCCTGCCGACCTGTACTGATATGTACTCATTTCCTCCCGGGCTCCACCATGAAGTACCTCTGGTACAGAAAGCAGACACACACGCCAATGTTGCCTACAGCTTTACAACACAGGGTGGACATTTAAACTAATAGGAATCAATCTCACCTTTTCAAGCAGGTACAGGTATGTACAGCTCACATTGAACTCAAATCTAAAGCCCAGCTGTCCGCTGCACCTCACCCTCTCCGAGCAGCTCAGGAAACCTCCGATCTCGCAGCCCAGCAGGAGTAGGAAAGAAGGACACTCGTGACACGAATGACATTAGGATTTCCCGTGACGCTTTCAGGGGCAAAAACAATTCAAAGAAAAGCCAACATAAGCATCAAGCTGGTTTATTAAAGTAAATATAAAACAGGGAAGCTGATCTGTATGTGAAGCGCACACCGGGCGGAGAAGGCAGAAGGGGAACGATCCCTCCTGCCTCCTCCCTGTCAGCTGGACTCGCCGGGCAGGGCCCGCAGCGCCCGCCTCACCCGCCTGTAGGAACGGCCTGGTGGTGCCAGAGTAGCGCACCAGCACTCCTCTGGCGCCGCCGTCATTTAAAGAACCCCTGCTGGCGGCGGAAGGTTCGCCGACTCTGCCAGGTGGCGGGTGTGGAACCTTATTAAAGCCATGAATATAAGATGGGCGAAATGATTCTAACGTAAGTGGAATTCGTTTAGAAATTTCAGGAAAACTTCGGTTCGGAACGAAGTCAGAACTTTGGGGACTTCGGTTTTAGAATGAAGTGTGCTTTTGAAATTGATAAAATGGCGGCGGAGCACATGGCGAAACATGGGCAAAGGCACATCTGGGAGGAAGAAGGGCAAGCCGTCATGACATGTGCATAGATAAGCCAATCAGAGACTGGGCGGGATTCTGTGACGTCAACCGACTAAAAAAGTCCGTGTCGCGACGGCAGGGAGCTCATACCGCTCTCACTGTACTGATCAGGGAAGGTGCTGCCGCGGCTGATTGTTACTGTAAGAACTACTTTATAAACAGCGAATTTTTGGGGGTGTCTCAGCTTGTCTCAGAGACTGCTTCTCTTAAAGTTCTATTATCTGATTTTGTGGGGGTATTGGATCTGAAGTCCAGTGTGCGTCATTGCAGCTGCATATACATATAAAGATATCTGCTCACAGCACATTGACTCTCCAAGGGGATCTAGCCTGTTCCTGTTGTATTCATTTAAAGGAAATAGCGTTTTTTACAATACAAAAATACCACTTCAATTTTGCTGCCTCAATTCTTTGGCGCAATTTCTCCAGGTGTTAATAAAGCAACGTTTTTCAGCTGTGGTGATCCCCAAGAAACCGTCAATTTCACCGCCAAAATATAAACATTTTTCCTGTAGCAAAAATTTATACAAGCGAAAAGGTAAATTACAATTTTATCTCTTTTGTGTGGCGTAAAAATACGCCATTGTACACCACGCTACAAAGCTACAATTTTGTGTGACTCAATTGTTTGGCGCAATTTACATCCAGGGGTTTAATAAAGCAATGTTAAACAGCTTGTGATGATCCCAGAAACCCGTCATTAGTCAACGCCAAACTATATACATTTTTCCTGTACATAATTCACAAGCAAAGGTTAAATACTATTTTAACTCTTGTTGTGTGGCGAAAAAAAACTCCTGCATTGGTAACACGCTACAAAGCTACTAGTTTGTGGTGGCTCAATTCTTTGGCGCAATTTTACATCCAGTGGATAATTAAGTCGTTGTTATTATTTTTTTTCAGCTGGTGATCCATAAACCGTAATATTCAACCGCAAAATATTATACATTTTTCCTGTAGCCCTAATTCACAAGCAAAGGTTAATTACAATTTATCTCCTGTTGAGGTGGCGTAAAAAACAAACACCGCATGTAACACGCTAGCAAAGCTACTAGATTGGTTGAGGCACAATTCTTTTAGCGCAATTTACATCCAGGTTTAATTAAGCGGTTGTTTAGTTCAGCTGTGGATATCCCAAAAACCTGGTCATTATCCACCGCAAAATGTATAAATTTTTCCTGTAGCCTAATTCACAAGCAAAGGTTAATTACAATTTTATCACTAGTTGTGTGGCGTAAAAAACACCGCATTGTAACACGCTACAAAGACTACTAAGTAAGTGGTGGCTCAATTCTTGGCGCAAATTTACATCCAGCATGGTTTAAATAAAGTCTTTGTTTTTCAGCTGTGGTGATCCCAAGATACCGTCATTTTCAACCGCCAAAAATATATACAATTTTTCCTGTAGCCTATTTCCACAAGCAAAGGTTTAATTAAATTATTATCTCTTGTTGTGATGTGCGTAAAAAACACGCATTGTAACACGCTACAAAGCTACTAGTTTGTGTGGCTCAATTCTTGGCGCAATTTACATCCAGGGGTTAAATTAATCATGTTTTTTCAGCTGTGGTGATCCCAAGAAACCGTCATTTCCAACCGCCAAATATATACATTTTTCCTTAGCAAATTTCACAGCAAAGTTAATACAAATTTATCTCTTGTTGTGGCGTAAAAAACACCGCATTGAAACACGCTACAAAGCTACTAGTTTGTGGTGGCTCAATTCTTTGGCGCAAAATTACATCCAGGGTTAATTAAGCGTTGTTTTCCAGCTGTGGTAATCCCAAGAAACCGTCATTTTCACGCAAAATATATACAGATTATCTCCTGTAGCAATAATTCACAACGAAGTTTTAATTACAATTTTATCTCTTGATGTGTAGCGTAAAAAACACGCCATTGTAACACGCTTACAAAGCAACTATTTTTGTGGTGGCTCAATTCTTTGGCGCAATTTACTTCCAGTGGTGTTAATTTAAATTGTTTTTCAGCTGTGGTGATCCCAAGAAACCTCATTTTTCAACGCCAAAATATAAAAATTTTTCCTGTAGCCTAATTCACCAAGCAAAGGTTAATTACATTATATTCCTCTGTTGTTTGGCTGTAAAAACACGGAGTTGGTAACGCTACAAATCTACTAGTTTGTTGGTGGCCCTCAATTCTTTGTGCGCAATTTACATTCCAGGGGTTAATAAGCGTTGTTTTTTCAGCTGTGGTGAACCCAATAAACCGTCAATTATTAAACGCCAAAGTATATACATTTTTCCTGTACATAATTCACAAGCGAAGGTAAGTTACAATTTTTTTTTTTTTTATTAAACTTTATAAGCATTTTTCATATAACAAAACAAGAACGGCCTAAACATCGCAGTCAAACTACTTTGTAAAGACGCAGAAGTCAATAACACATTTTACAAAATGTATCCAATAAAGGAAAAGACAAAAACACAATCATGTGCAGGGAGACCTGCTCTTCTATAGAGCATATACCTAGGACTGCTTTAAGAAGTTAAGAAAGAGAGTAGAGGGGAGAGGGGGAAGGTACTTTCCTGTCCGTGATCCCAGGGGAGGCAGCAAGGCAAAATGAGGAACACAACTAAGAAAAAAAAAAAAAAATGGGAAAAGATCAACAACCGAGGGCGGGCCGGCATCCCGGGCAATCAGCCCGATAATGCCTTAAAGCCTGAGATGATTGAAACAGGTCATTGGTTTCCAGGTGTGCAGAACTTAAGGGATAATGCATCCTGGGAGTGGTGCAAATCAACTCCTCCACCGACAGAGGAAAGAAACCTCCACTCTATCCAATCGCAGACCGAGGATGGAGAGGTCTGACCGCCAACGCCTG
>JAODAL010048359.1:0-29088 GCA_025379985.1 Phyllomedusa bahiana | reverse complement strand
TGAAACATCAAAATGCCTTATCCCGGGTGATGGGTTCTCTCCATAGTGGCCCATGGCACATAGCGATTGACTTCTCAGTTATTTGGGGTTGTTACTTGTGAATGTGCAAGATACGTAGGAAACCAGGGACACGATGCAGAAGGTTCATTATAGTTATGATATTTGTTACCTATTTGTATACATCCAGTGTTCCTGGTATTACTATGCATTATCTATAAGATACCTGGCAAGGGTGTAACTATAACCATTACAGCCACAACAACTCCTATGGGGCTCAAAGGTTACTGACGCTTTCTCACTTCAATCTCCCGATTCCTGTTCAGGCTGTGGGCGGTTCTACAGCTTCAGAGTCCCACTTCCTATATAGTCTGTGGACGGTTTTACAGATTCAGACTTTTACTTTCTGCTCAGGCTTTGGGCGGTTCTACAGCTTCAGGCTCCCACTTCCTGTTCAGGCTGTGGGTGTTTCTACAGCTTCAAGATCCGACTTTCTGCTCAGGCTATGGGTGGTTCTACAGCCTCAGGCTCCCACTTCCTGTTCAAGCTGTTTGCAGTTCTACAGCTTCAGGCTCCCCCTTCCTGTTCAGACTGTGGGTGGGTCTACATCTTTAGGCTCCACCTTTCTGTTCAGGCTGTGTCATGGTTCTACAGCTTCAGGCTCCCATTTCCTGTTCAGGCTGTGGGCGGTTCTACAGCTTCAGGCTGCCACTTTCTGTTCAGGCTGTGGGTGGTTCTACAGCTTCAGACTCCTATTTCCTTTTCAGACTGTGGATGGTTCTACAGCTTCAGTGTCAAGATCCGCCAGGCATTGTTCCCTTTCTTAACCACTACATGTCCTATGACCCTGGCAGCTGCAGTGCTGTAGCTAGTAAACTGTTTTCTGTTCCTTGCAGCAGAGAAGTTAAATCAGGCATCCTCAAACTGCAGGTCTCCATCTGTTGGGAAACTACAACTCCAATCATACATTTAGATTATCCATCACAGTGGGAATGATGGGAGTTGTAGTTTCCCAACAGCTGGAGGGCTGCAGTTTGAGGATGCCTGAGTTAAACACTTGACTTCAGCAGTCACAGCTGCTGGGCATCACCCTCCCTGGGGGAACTAATAAGCCCTGCCAGTTGTGGCACTCAGGGCCTGAGTTTGTGCTGTGCATGCTGAACTTCCTGTATTGTCTCTCTGGCCCTTTATGTTCCTGTTTTGGTTGCTGCCTGGAGCCGGCTTCTGCCTGGTGGCTGCACCCTGCCTGCTGGACATCAGTCCCTGTATCCCGCCTGCTGGACATCCGTCCCTGTATCCAGTCTGCTGGACATCCGTCCCTGTATCCTTCCTGCTGGACATCCGTCCCTGTATCCCGTCTGCTGGACATCCGTCCCTGTATCCCGCCAGCACTGGTCACTATAGCTACAGACCTGTGTGATCTCTACTGATAGCCTGCCAGCACTGGTCACTATAGCTACAGACCTGTTCGATCTCTCCTGATAGGCTGCCAGCACTGGTCACTATAGCTACAGACCTGGTCAATCTCTCCTGATAGGCTGTCAGCACTGGTCAGTATAGCTACAGACCTGACTTCTACTGCAGCCTCGTGAAAGCCAGTAAACACGCCCTTGAATTCAATATGAAACCAAGAAAACAGGACTGAGGAATCAATGTAGTGAGACAACCCCTTTAACTCATTGGCACTGTGTTTTTTGTTAGGTGGAGGGGTTCCATTTCCTGTTGCTCTTGGGCCCCATGAATTCTAGTTTTACCCCTGGTGCCTGGGATCTTCTGATGTTCTACTTTGCTTTGTGTCTGGAGGAAACTCTCTTGATTTTGATCGTCTGTGAGTAAAATGAGGATAAAATAAGTAAAGAAGAAAACAAGTAACACAAGAGGTGAATGATTAAAAAATAATTTATTGAACATAAATTGCAGAAACATACAACACACTTGAGAACGAGTAGAGGTGAACGAATGTTAAGATGCATCATTTTTAAAAACTGCTCAACATTGGGAGTCAGCGAGGAGCGCGGTGTTACAGGCGGAATCCACTGAGCGCCGTGGCCACGGAACCTCGCACCGGACACAAGACGGTCCCGTCAGACAACAGAGACGATCAGAGCAACAATGTAACACAAAAACAAAGCCACCGTAGAGATATTGTCTACACAACTTCTGCGAACTAAGACAGGCACAGTCCTCAGCTTCCCTTCAGCAGGATTGCAATGCATGCGGGGCCGGCCTCCTACCACAGGGGGCAGTGCTGCAAAAATATTCAGCTCAACCCACATTTTTTAGCAGGTTCTGAAAAATTTTTGGGTTTTCGCAACATTTTCTTTTTTTAGATTTTTCCAAATCTTTTGGGTTTGCTTCTCATAAAAAAAAAAATGCTTGTAGAGAATTTTAAATTTTAAATTGACTTTTAGCCGATTTCTGGCTGAAGCAATTTTTTTCGACTTTTTTGCATTTTTGTGATTCCTGGATTTTTTGTAACATATGTTCTAAGTTTAGCATTATGTTTTTTTTAATTTTCTCATAGTCTTTCATATAGAAAACTCAAATGGACTTAAAGGGAACCTGTCACACTGCGACCTGATTTGCCGCCATCATGTTGCAGTATAGAGCCAAAGGGGCGGAGCAGATTGTGGAGGGAGATACAGTAGAACTTGTATATTATTCATTTAAATCTCCCAGAAAAATACTTGATTTTTTTTACCACAAAAATTTGCCACCAAAATTTTGTTAGGACAATTTACACAACTAATGTTGGGTAAAGTCTGGGTCACATTTTTGTCAGAGATTATATTTTAAGCCTTCATTGCACATTTTGTTAAAATGGAAAAAAATAGCACTAATGGACTCCGTTGTATTCAATGTGGCACCGTTGGTGTCTGTTGTGGAGCAGATCCTCCTTTGTGATGGAGTCTCCAAACTAAACCTCCAATGCAAATGTAACACAGGCCTAAATTCGGGCTTAGGAAAACCCAAGAAATGGCTTGGTCTTTAGATCGGTTTAACGCACTGCACCAACAGCATTTTTTATATCTTTTTATTGGACTAAAAGATTGTAGCGAAATTTGAGCTAAAAGATCGAAGCAAATTCTGAAAATATCATCGCAATCTGGCTTGTAGTGTTAAATGCCATTTTTGTGGTCAGTTCCTGTATAACAACTGCTGGACCTGGGTTTGGCTCGTTCTAGTGGTGTTTCTCCCCATTGGCTTTTTAACAGAACTTCAAGATTGATGATTGCACAAAATTGCAGAAAAAAAAATTCACTAACACCGTATGTAAAAAATGCAATCTAAAAAAAATTTTGGCCATTTTTAGATGCACTTAAAAATACCCCAAAAAATTTTGCTGTGTGAATGGGATCATAGAGACAACACATGACAACCTATAGGGCCTACAAATCATATTTAGATTGATTAAAATTTGACACTAAAATTGCTTTATGAGGAGGAGCTCTAAGGACATTCTCCACTTCTCAAGCGTGCTTTAATTAAATTTTCATGTTGCCTTCTGCACTGGTAATAAATAGACTAAAATTCTGAAAAAACTCCTGCACAGACCATCAGCAATGATAATTTGGGAAGAAGTTGTAACCCAACCTCAGAATTGGGCTTTTCCTATTGCAGGAATGCAATAATTGCCTTTCGGTGCACAACATAGATGATGTTTCTGCTGTTGCATCGTCAATATACCCGCCTCACTATGCATTGCAAATCTGCAAAAGACAAAATTAATAGAAATAGAGATGTGTCTGTCTTAGGGTAGCGCTAAGAGGAAGATTTCTGTTTTCCATTGGTCGGATTAGATTGCACAGGATAAACCAAATCTGTATTTTCACAAAAAACATTTTGCTTTTTGAGGAAAAAGAAGATGGGATAAGAATCATGTTAACAGAGATAATTTACAAACAGGTGATACAATAAACCTAAAAGGGTTCATTCGAGATCAGAAAATAGGATCTGAGCGCCACCCTGATCCATAGTCTGTGACTGGTATTACAACTCCACTCCATTCATTTTGATAAGTTGAAGTTATAATATCAGACATAGACCAAGGAAAAAACGTACCCTTTTATTCTAATCTCGGATAAGCACTTTAACATTTCTCAGACAAAACTAAGCCATTAATATCCCCAATACCCACTCACTATGTAAAACTATAAAATTTATGCCAATTAGTTTATCAGGGCTGTGGAGCTGGAGTCATATTGGTGGATTTGGGTAGAATTGTTAGAAATATAATGACTCCAATTTTGGAAATCTTTAAAAAAAATATCATAGAATCAATTTAATAAATGCAGAATGTGTTGCATTTTTACTTCAGAAACGTTAGAAACTTAATTCTAGAATTTTTTTATGTTCAATCATTCTAAAGTATCTATCAAAAAAGTCAGTTGTTTCTTTTTATTTAAGTTAGTTTAATACCGATTATTATACATTAAACCTTGATAAAGGAGTCAGAGTCATAGCCGTGGATTTGGGTGGGGTTGATACATTTGTAATGACTCCAATTCTGGCCTCAAAATAAGTTTTCCAAATAATATTCACATCGTAAAATCAATTCAGATCTTGCTGTATCTTTATTTTCAGAGGAATTCAGAAAACTTCAAAAATTGAATTCTATAAATTTGTAATGTTCTATTAACCTAAGATCTCTATTTTTAAAAGAAAAGCAAACAATACTGATGTTCCCATGAACATTGATGAAGGATTCGGAGTCATATCTGTGTATTCGGTGGAGTAGTTACAACCGTAATGACTCCAATTCTGGCCTCAAATTGAAATTTTTAACTAATATTAATATCCTAAAATCAATGTAATAAATGCAGAGTTTGTTGTTTATTTAACTTCATAGACAAAAAAAATGAATGTTCCCATTTTACTTCAGTTATCTTATTACTGATAATATTATGATAATATTATGGAGTCGTATCTATGGAATTGGGTGGAGTTAGTACAATTATGATGATTCCAATTTTAATTTTTTTTAAATAATATGCTATCATTAATTTGCTAAATGGCAATCTTGTATTTTAACTTTCATAGAAATTTAAGAAAGTTTCGAAGGTCAATTTTATAAATTTATGTTCTGTCTTAGGTCCTTGTTTATCGAAAAAAGCTAAATTTGTTGATTGTTAATGATTACTATACATTACAAATTGGTGAAAGCATCTGAACTGTAATGGTGGAGTTGTACAATTGTAAAAGCTCCAATT
Source organism: Phyllomedusa bahiana (assembly GCA_025379985.1). Lineage (NCBI taxonomy): Eukaryota > Metazoa > Chordata > Amphibia > Anura > Hylidae > Phyllomedusa > Phyllomedusa bahiana. The sequence goes on along the minus strand of JAODAL010048359.1, from coordinate 23,881 downwards.
TTGGGCTCAAAATAATTTTTTTAAAATAATATTAATATCCTATTATCAGTTTAATAAATGAAGTTGCTGTATATTTACTTTTTATAGACATTTAGGAAGGTTTAGAAATTCAATTCTATAAATTTGTTAAGTTCTATAAATCAAAATAGCCGGGTGTTTCCATTTTATTGCAATAAGTTTGTTATTACTGATTATTATACGAGCACCATTAATGAAGGAGTCGGAACTGGGGTCTTAGTTGTAAGTTTGTATCACCGACTCCACAGCCCTGTAGATAATTAAAGGGGTTGTCCAGGATGAGAAAACCAAGGCAGCCTTCTCCAAAAAACAGCACCTCCTCTGTCACAGGATATGTATGGTATTGCCACTCAGCTCCATTGAATTCAATGAGGTGGAACGGCTGTACCGGACACTTCCTGTGACTGAAGAAATCAGCAAATTTTTAAACTTTTACATTGAGCCTGATTCAGTTTTTTCCCTATCTTCCCTCAGTATTTTGAAAGGGGATATCATTGGCGCTTCACTTTTTTCATCATATTCACAGAATTTGTTATCGAAAATACAACATTTTCCATGCAAGACTATGACATGGCATGGTTTCCATGGTGCCCAATTTCCTAAGACCCCCCTAAAAGCACAATGGACAGAATTCTATGATCTACAAAGGTCTTGATGATTTTCTACCTCTGACAGCCTTAGACGACGATGGAAAATGCCACGTTTACAGCATTTAGCGTGTGTTCAGATTACTACCTACAAATCAGTCTTACTCTTTCAAGTGTATTTTAGGATTCAGCCAAAATGTCGCCCATAAAGCATGCATTTCCTACAAAAAGAACAAAAATGGCGCCTACATCTTGCCCAAGGCGGAGTTCTATATCCTGATCGTCTTCTAATAGCTTCATTGCTTAGCTTTATCTACTGTGGTGTGTTTGGTGTCGATGATATCACTAAGCTAAATAAGCAGCATTAGACTATGGGATTGTTGGGCATGGTCGATTATTGTCTGCACCCAAATAGTAAAATATAAAAATGTTTCTCGGTTACCGAGAAATCCTGATTGGTTTCGTGTTCGGGTTCGGCTGGATTCACACACATCACTTTGTAGCATTTTTGTGGCATTTTTGGGTTGGAAATTTCCAATTTTCCAAAATTTCCAGGTTTTTGTTTTTTAGCAATTTTATTGTTTTTTGGGAATCTGTGGTGTTTTTACATCCTGCTCATGTTACTGAATGTTTTCTAATGTTTTTCTCATAGTCTGGTCTATAGGATGCAAAAATGCCAGAAAAAAAGTTCACTTTACAAAGTTGCAAAATAAAAAATTTTGAAATAACAGTATCCAAAAAAGAAAAAAACTGTGAGAAAAGTTTAAAACTGGTTTGGATCAGAAGAAAACTGTTTAAAGGGAATATGTCACCAATATTTATAGTGATCTCTACAGAACAGGAGGTGTCAGTCTATAGTGAATGATGGAGCCTGTGTTATCTACATATAGGTGTTACCCAGTGTAATCCTGTCTGTGATGAGGAGACTGCAAGGAAGTGATCTCTACAGAACAGGAGGTGTCAGTCTATAGTGACTGGTGGATCCTGTGTTATCTATATATAGGTGTTACCTGCCAGTGTAATGCTGCCTGTGATGAGACTGCGGAGAAGTGATCTCTACAGAACAGGAGGTGTCAGTCTATAGTGACTGGTGGATCCTGTGTTATCTATATATAGGTGTTACCTGTCAGTGTAATCCTGTCTGTGATGATGAAGAGACTGCGGAGAAGTGATCTCTACAGAACAGGAGTTGTCAGTCTATAGTGAATGGTCTATCCTGTGTAATCTATATATAGGTGTTACCTGTCAGTGTAATCCTGATTGTGATGAGGAGACTGCGTGGAAGTGATCTCTACAGAACAGGAGGTGTCAGTCTATAGTGACTGGCGGATCCTGTGTTAGCTATCTAGAGGGGTTACCTGTCCGTGTAATCCTGCCTGTGATGAGGAGACTGCAGGGAATGTGATCTCTACAGAACAGGAGTGTCAGTCTATAGTGAATGGGTGTATCCTGTGTTTATCTATATATAGGTGTTACCTGTCAATGTAATCCTGATTGTGATGAGGAGACTGCGGGGAAGTGATCTCTACAGAACAGGAGGGGTCAGTCTATAGTGAATGGTGAATCATGTGTTATCTATATATATGTGTTACCTGTCAGTGTAATCCTGCCTGTGATGAGGAGACTGCGGGGAAGGGATCTCTACAGAATAGGAGGTGTCAATCTATAGTGAATGGTGGATCCTGTGTTATTTATATATAGGTGTTACCTGTCAGTGTAATCCTGCCTGTGATGAGGAGACTGCAGGGAAGTGATCTCTACAGAATAGGAGGTGTCAGTCTATAGTGAATGGAGTCTCCAGTGTTATCTATATATAGGTGTTAACTGTCAGTGTAATCCTGTCTGTGATGAGGAGACTGCAGAGAAGTGATCTCTACAGAACAGGAGGTGTCAGTCTATAGTTACTGGTGGATCATGTGTTATCTATATATAGGTGTTACCTGTCAGTGTAATCCTGCCTGTGATGATTTGGAGACTGCAGGGAAGTGATCTCTAAAGAAAAGGAGGTGTCAGTCTATAGTGAATGGTGTATCCTGTGTTATCTATATATATGTGTTAACCTTTTCAGTGTAATCCTGCCTGTGATGATGAGGAGACTGCAGGGAAGTGATCTCTACAGAACACGAGGTGTCAATCTATAGTGAATGGTGGATCCTGTGTTATCTATATATAGGTGTTACCTGTCAGTGTAATCCTGCCTGTTATGAGGAGACTGCAGGGAAGTGATCTCTACAGAACAGAAGGTGTCAGACCTTTATTAGGTTTAGTGTCTAAAGTGAAAGCTGCAAGATTTCTGGATTTAAAAAAATAGTGACAGAAAAACAAAACAAAAAGTTCTTAAACAATGTGTTAATCAATCAGCCATTTTCTGATGACACGTTCCCTTTAAGTTCTTGACATTTTTACCTGCATTTAGTGTGTGTGTGAATGAAGCTTCCATACAATCAGGTGAGTGTGTGAGACAAGCCGCTGCTAGATATATATCGCTCATGACCATAAAAATATCAGCTCATTGTGTGGATTTTATTTAATTTTTTAAAATTTTTGCAAATTTGTGCTATTTTAATCTCATTGATTCCCACTTGACCGAGCCTCAAGCAGTTTCCGTGTAGTCATTGGGATGTATGTTCCAGCTCCCAGTGGGGCGCCGCGTGCTACACGGTCAGGGTTTAGCTTGGTGATGGCAATGTTATTATCTGCTTTCTTTTCACATAGCAATTCTGCCTTAAACAATCTAATACAGGGACCCTCTAAGAACCTTAAAAACACTTAACTAAGGCTACGTCACTCTTTACATTATTTTGACACATTCTTTGAAGAAAAAAAATAAAAAGTTTGTGAATTCGAGATGCAAACTTTGGTCAAAATCCACCAGGCTCCACCCATTTGCCCTTGCTCGGGCGACCTCTGTTTTTACAAAATCCCAAAATTTTTAGTCCCATAAAACAGTAAGAAAAGTTGTGAATGGGTTTGGATGGCGATCGGTGAAAGGACCGGTGCTGTGATCGCTACATTCTTAAAGAAAATCTCCCCATATACAAAAAGAATGAAGAAATGTGATGCACGTTGCGATCTCGTCTTCACATTGATACATTGTCATTGATGCGGCTCCTCGACAGCTACGTTTTATCAGCTGAATCTCCGAGTATGGAAATCGAGGACCTGGTACATTTCGGAAGGTGAGATGATTTTTGGGGGGATTTTGCCCCGGACGTTTGGTTAATCGATCTCGCTTCAGCGTCTCCCGGAGGGTTATGAATTGCTTAAGAGATAGGAGGGATTGTCACTACTTAGAAATCTTTGGTTTAGAACAGGGAAACTCTGAAGCTCGCTAACCGCGCGTCCTTAATACCTTGCACGTGCTCAGGTCGCTCGATAGGGAACTTGTTTCATAACATGAAGCAATTTCTCATATTTGGCCTCGGAACTAAAACATATCGTAACGTTGTGTTTGCTTGGTAGAAAATACTTGGAAATGTCACATGTGATAATTTAACAATATGAGGTTACATTTCCTCCTTTATTCTGACCCCATTCGAATTGAGGTCTTAAACAGCACATGCATCAAACTCAAGGGCCCTTGGCCAAATTTGGCCTATGTCATTCTATGTGGCCTCCGAGAGCTTAGACATAGAGAGCAGGGATAGAAAAGGATGCAGAATAACTGGCTCACTACTTTCCCTGGAGGATGAAGTCAGCACAGGGAGTGGACAACATCTTGGATTTGGATCTCCTTAAACTTACACCTCTAATAGTCCTGCCAAAGTACCCTAGTCATGGACAAGATGCTACAATGGCACCTCGAGGACAAGCATAATGATGATGTGGCCCTTGAGAGCTTAGACACACAAGCAGGATTAGACAAGGTCTGGATGCAGAAGGACTGGCTCACTACTTTCCCTGGAGGATAAGGTCAGCACAGGGAGTGGACACCAGCTTGGATTTGGATCTCCTGAAACTTACAGCTCTAAAAGTACTACCCAAAACCCTAAAATATTACTTTGAGGGCAACCATAATGATGAAGTGGCCCTCAAGAGCTTAGACACACCAAGCAGGGACAGACAAGGTCTGGACCAAGGAGAACTGGCTCACTACTTTCCCTGGAGGATGAAGCCAGTGCTTGGCAGAGGCTACGCCACCAACATAGGGAGTGGGCACAATCTTGCATTTGGGGCTCTAGCATGCACCTCCACACCAACCTGCTTAGCAATATTCCTAACTAGGCACCGTAGCCACCCACAGGGCCCTTCAATCGGGGACATAGCTATAGGAGGTGCAGAGGTAGCAGTCGCTACCAGGCCCTGCAGTCTGAGGGAGCCCCAAAAACCCTTCTGCCACAGCATTGTCAATTTCACATGGTAACTGAGGGGCCCCATTTCATTATCTGCACTAGGGCCCAGAAACTTTAAGTCACGCCTTGCCTTCAATGGCCCCTTTATGACAACCATAACAGTGATGTGCCCCTTGAGAGCTTAGAAACCCTCAAGAGCATAGACACACCAAGCAGGGATAGAGAAGGTCTGGACACAGAAGGACTGGCTCACTACTTTCCCTGGAGGATGAAGCTAGTGCTTGACAGAGGCTATGGCACCAGCATAGGGAGTGGGCACCATCTTGGATTTAGAGTTCTGGCATGTACCTCCACACCAACTTGTTTAGCAATGCACAGCTCTGACATTCCTACCTAGGTACCCAAGCCACCCATAAAGCCCTTCAATTGCCCCTTTATGACAACCATTAAAGTGATTTGGCCCTTGAGAGCTTAGACCCCTTGAGAGCCTAGGCACAGAGAACAGGAATAGACAAGATCAGGATGCAGAATGACAAGCTCTCAACTTTCCCAGGAGGACTCAGTCAGTGCTAGGTAGCTGGTGCCACAGGCAGCAGGCACCATCTTGGATTCAGAGCACCTGCATGCTCCTCTACACTGCTCTGTACAGAAACTCAGTTGGGTTTCTGCAATGGTGTCCCTTGTTTTACCAGGCCTTGCAACAGAGGTTCTGAACAGGACCCCTGATGCAAGTGTGAACCTAGCCTAATTTAGGGCATCTAAGTCAAATACTAAGCAATTTGGAAGTTAAAAATGCAACGTGTGAACCTCCATTGTAGAGGTGATTTACAACATATACCTGTGGCATCTGATGGACACCATTGACTGCAATGGACTCCATTAGGTTTTCATTGCGGTGTCCATTGCATTAACGGAACTTGCAGCTAAGGCTCAAAACAGAACCTCTGACGTGTGAACCAAGCCTCAGCCCAGCCTTATATCGGGGGTCATTGATTTCAGATTAAGAACATTTAGACAGAATATGACTTATCGATGCTGCAAAGTCTAAGAACGTATTATGTAACTGATTGTCTCTTCTTGACTTTGTCTTTAGACTCTTGTGACTTTGATACTAAGTAACTGATCGTTGAACATTGGACATTGATCATTGATGATCTTGTGGAAGAAGGTTGGTCGCGGACTCCCCACAATAGGGACTGGTTGCCATTAAGAAACTTAAACTATGGAAGATTAGAAGCTCGGGCCACAGGGCATATTACAGTGTCCTACCATGAGCAGCGACTCTGGATAAAAGGACAACTAGAAAAGATTCTGGATCTAGGACTTTAGCACTGAATCCCAGACAACATATATCACATCATGCATCATTCCAGATCCACACTGTGGCCGTCCTGGCAAAATGACCTGGAAACTAGTCTGTGTCAGGCCGGGTTCACACAATGTTTCTCTGTGCCTTTTTTGCAGTGCAACATGCATATTTTTGTTGCGATTATGCGTCAAACTGCTTCCTTAAAACTTATTGCAAGGGCCCATGTCGATAACTCTTCTGTATGTATACCTACAGCAGGTGGGATCAGCACCAATATATACATTGGGACACTCCTGCACAATATATGTCCTTCAGGTCCTAGGATTTTTAGTGGCCCGCCAACTGTGAAGCAAAGGAGGGGGAGCTTATGCAACACCCTCTCCAAAAAGATCATTTCAGGAGTGTTTCTGGGTAGTTAGGCGATGCTCCTGGGTAGATCATGGGCATTACTGGATGGCTCGGGGGGTTTCTTGTGTGGCTTGCAGGTGTACCTTGGAGGTTTGGGGGTGTTTCTGGGTAGTCTAGGAATGTTCCTAGGTAGTTCAGGCCGTTCCTGGAAAGTTTAGGAGTATTCCTAAGTAGTTCAGGGGCATTCCTGTGTGACTTTGGGGTGTTCCATAGCCGTTCAAGGGTGTTTCCTGGTCATCTGGGGGCAATCCTGGGTGGTTTAGGTCCATTTCTGAGGGGTGCTGGGGCAACCATGGGTGGTTTAAGGGTGTTTCTGGGTAGTCTAGGGCCATTCTTAGGTGGTTCAAGTGTATTTCTGGGAGGCTTAGGGGTTTTTCTTGGTTGTTTGGGGCATTCCTGGGGGCACAAATTGAGCCGTGGGCTGAATCAGTGTGGCATATGTTAAATTTACCCCCCATCCTCTGCCTTGTTGTGCCGGCCTGCTTTAGGCAGTGTGTTTTTTAATCCTCTCCTTATGTTATGTTGGACTCGATGTGTAGTTTCTTACTAGTAACAATACATCCAACGTCCAATGCTGAGTCCCCGGACGACCACCATGACCCTACTGTTATTATTGTACTGCGTGATGAGTAATTCTCGGGGCAATATTCAGTTTAGTTCATTTCGATCCACATATTTTGACCCTGTGACAGTGCAAACATTCAGCTGATAAAATAGCTTTCGAGGAACGATGTCTACCTCGAGTCCGAATAAAGCCACATCTACGCCGAGTCTCTGCTCAAGCAGAAATATTTGACCCTTTGCATTGACCCCATTCCCCCTCCCCCACCTTCACTTATTCAGGAAAAATACAGTAGTTAAGAAAACAATACATTGGTCATGCACAAAAATTATAAATTCATTTTTCTTCCACTAACCCCTCCGCAAAGTTACACAGAACATAGATTATAAATACTGCCATACGAGATGTGACAGAAGAGGATGATCAACGCAAACGTAAAGGAAAGGCGCTCGGTCCCCGGTGCCGCGGGGAGACGGGCTCCGGGCAGCAGAAAGGCCCGAAAGTGACATCAATGTCGAGAAATGTAAACTCTATGGACCTGCCCTCAATTGTCTGGACTTCTGTAAACCCTTGAACATTCAAAATGTCTCCCATTTTATGCATCGAAGAAAAGGATCATGCCACATAATTCGGCAAAGGAAAAAATATATATAATTTAACCGTAGAAAGCTTCAAGTCACAAATTCCAAAAACTAGCTAAGTAGATTCACATAAACTATACATGAAACATTTGAGGTATTTCAGAGACAATTGTGAAACGCTTGAGAGGTCTGTGCTGAACGTGAGCGCGGTCTGTACATCTCAGAGGACTTCTTTGGCAGAGCTCAAAGCCGCTGGTTGTATGAGGTAATCGAGAGCCTTCACGGTAGACGCCGGTCTGGGGTCGGACCCATCCGGTCACTCTTAGAGATTCAAGGTTTTACTCTCAATGTTGTGTTTTGTTACTCTCAAGAAACTTAATGTATTTTTCCCTTTTGCAACATTGTAACAATCAGCGACATGCAAATCATATCGACTGTAATCAACGATTAAGGGGAAATTAGAGACTTACAAGAACAAAGACATGAAAAGCGTCCGGAAATGCGATTTTATAAAGGTACGTCGCAAGAAAAACTCATGTGCTGCGTTATTCCTGAGAGGGTGCGAAAACCGTCATGAATTGCCCTACTGGCCCTTACAGGGGTTGTGCCATTATTGATGGACTGGGATGCCTGGGGCCCACCAGTGGAGTTGATTGTTGGGTCTCACCAGTGGAGATGATTCTTGAGTCTCACCAGTGGAGAAGATTCTTGGGACCCACCAGTAGAGTTGATTCTTGGGGCAACCAGTGGAGATGATTCTTGGGGCCACCAGTGGAGATGATTCTTGGGGCCACCAGTGGAGTTGATTCTTGGGGTCACCAGTGGAGCTGATTCTTGGGGTCACCAGTGGAGCTGATTCTTGGTCCCACCAGTGGAGATAATTCCTGGAGCCCACCAGTGGAGTTGATTCTTGGGGCCACCAGTGGAGTTGATTCGTGGGGCCACCAGTCCAGCTGATTCTTAGGGCCCACCACTGGAGTAGATTCATGATCCCCACCAGTGGAGTTGATTCATGGGGCCCACCAGTGGAGATGATTCTTGGGGCCCACCAGTGGAGTTGTTTCTTGGGGCCACCAGTAAAGCATATTCTTGGGGGCCACCAATGGAGTTGATTCTTGGGTCCACCAGTGAAGTTGATTCTTGGGTCCCACCAGTGGAGTTGATTCTTGGGCCCACCAGTGGAGTTGTTTCTTGGGGCCAACCAGTGGTGTTGATTCTTGGGGCCACCAGTGGAGTTGATGCTTGGGGTCCACCAGTGGAGTTGATTATTGGGGCCACCAATGAAGCTGATTCTTGGGACCCACAAGTAGAGATAATTCCTGGAGCCCACAAGTGGAGTTGATTCTTGGGGCCACCAGTGGAGCTGATTCTTGGGGCAACCAGTGGAGTAAATTCTTGGGGCCACCAGCAAAGATGATTCTTGGGGCCCACCAGCGGAGATGATTCTTGGGGCCACCAGTGGAGTAAACTCTTGGGGCCACCAGTGGAGTAAATTCTTGGGGCCCACCAGTAGAGTTGATTCTCGGGCCCACCAGTGGAGTTGATTGTTGCAGCAACAAGCAGATTAAATTCTTGAGACCACCAGCAAAGATGTTTCTTGGGGGCCAACAGCAAAAGATGATTCTTAGGGCCTACCAGCAGAGTTGATTATTGGGGCCCACCAGTGGAGTAAATTCTTGGGGCCACCAGCAAAGATGATTATTGGGGCTCACCAGTGGAGTTGATTCCTGGGGCCACCAGTGTAGTTGATTCTTGGGGCCACACCAGTGGAGATGATTCTTGGAGCCACCAGTGGAGTTGATTCTTGAGGCCACCAGTGGAGTTGATTCTTGGGGCAACCAGTGGAGTAAATTCATGAGGCCAACAGTGGAGTTGATTCTTGGGGCCCACCAGTGGAGTGGATTCTTGGGGGCCACCAGAGGAGTTGATTCTTGGGGCCCGCCAGTGGAGGTGATTCCTGGGGCCCACCAGTGGAGATGATTCTTGGTGTCCACCACTGGAATTGATTCTTGGGGCCCACCAGTGAAGTTGATTCCTGGGCCAAACAGGGGAGATGATTCTTGGAGCTCACCAGTGGAAATGGTTCTCGGAGCCCACCAGTTAACTTGATTCTTGGGGCCACCAGTGGAGATTATTCTTGGGGCCCACCAGTGGATTTGATTCTTGGGGCCACCAGTAGAGTTGACTCTTGGGATCCACCAGTGGAGTTGATTCTTGAGGCCCACCAGTGTAGTTGATTCTTGGGGCCCACCAGTGGTTGATTCTTGGAGCCCACCAGTGGAGTTTATTCTTGGAGCCCACTAGAGGAGCTGATTCTTGGGGCCAACAATGGAGTTGATTCTTGGGGCCACCAGTGGAGATGATTCTTGGGGCCACCAGTGGAGATGATTCTTGGGGCCACCAGTGGAGATAATTCTTGGGACCCACCAGGATAGGTGATAAATATCTTCTTGCTGGGGGTTCTGTTGCTTGGAACTCCACTAATTACTAACACAGGAGCCCCAAGCCTCCTTCCTTCCCTGCTGTGCTTGTGAAGTGAAGAAGGGTTTGCACAGAGCAGGGTTTGAGTATGATCTCTGTTGCTCCGTTTACAGTCTATGAGAGTGACAGATAGGGGAGCGCTGTACCAAACTATCTCTATCAGTCCCATAGACCTTGAAAGGAGAAGCAGTGCGGTGGACTCAGAGCCCCCATTTTAGCAATCGGTGGGGACCCTCAGCGATCAGTTATTGCCTACCCTTTGGATAGGTGACCAATGTCAATAGTGGCACAGCCCCTTTAATGGCTATAACACAGCGCATTAGTTTAAGCTTTTACTAAAACATTCATTAACTTGTTTTTGCTTTATACGAAAGGATTGTCCATCTGTATTTAAGAAAATGTATGCAGCTTGCAAGGTAAGAAAATTAAATAAAACCCCATTCCTACCTCTGCACTGACTTCCATTCCAGCAATGCTGCTGCCACTCCTGTCCATTGGTTTCTTGACAGTAAGCTGATTGGCTGCTATGGTCACATGACATTGACTGATGTCACTGTTTGCAAGTAAAGGCTCTGAAGAGTGACATCAGGTTATGTTATATGATCGCTGAGATGTTCCGACGGCCAGGAGCAGGAAATCAGTAAAAAACTCCAGGACAAGAGCGGCAGTGGCAGTGCTGGAAGTAAGATCAGTACGGAGAGGAGCAAGAGTTTCATGTTATTTTCTCTCATCAGCAGAATACTTTTACTTAAAAATGGAGGTGAATAACCCCTTTAAGAGATGTGACGGCTGCAGCCAATCACTGGCCTCAGTGGTTACTTGCTACAGCTAGTCATTGGCTGCAATGGTCACATGTCCGTGTCATGTGGGACCAAGTAGAAACTGTCGGAGGACCACGGTGCTAGTGGTTGGTGGGGAAGCTCTACTACATGTTAGAGTCATGACAACCCTTCCACGCGATGTGAGCCGCGGATCTACTTCCCTTTCTACACATTTGGTTGTGTTTTCTATATATCACTGCCCAGCGCTAAACCAAATCCAGTCCCTGATGTTCTTCAGGATGAAGACTGGATATCTACAGATCATATCCGTAAGGTCAGCAGTAGATATCGGGGTTCATGTATGAGGCGCAGGGGCGGCCCAGAGCGCCAGTCTCATCAATGACGCCATTTATAGATCTCCTTTGCTTTTCGAATCTGTTTTTGACTTTGGGCCCCATCTCCATTTTTACACATATGGGAGAGAAGAAGCTTGGAGCCCTAATGCCGGCAAGCAAGGATTTCCAAAAAGGAACACAGGGTTCTTAGTTACTTTTGATGAAAATGTATACGCCCCCTCTTGTCGTAGCGACCCCCTTTTAGGTGGGTCCCTAATAGACTCCTTCTCCCCCATATGGGAACAACTCCCTTTTTGGCTGCCAAAGTTTTCATACATGAGGCGTCCGATGTGTTGAGGAGTCATTTTTTGGGACATCTTTTTCGGTGCATACTCTGTTATCACAGTCTCCTATAGATTCATTTAGCTTTAGGTCACTTTGATGCTTGGTTTACTGCACCTCATGGTGTCTGGTTAGCAGGACCATCTTGACCATTAGATACACTAAGCACAGGGACCTAAGGTGGTGACTGTATGTCCCAGAATCTAGGGCACATACTCTAGATCCCTGGGTCTGCGCTGCTTATTTCCCTGTTTGTGTGTACTTAGGACATGTACACAATTAAAAGCCATGGTGGTCCTGCCAATCAGTCTGTAGGCTGCGGGCCTCCGGTGTCCAGATATGGCAGTGTTATGATATGGGTGAGCTGGGGGTGGATAGAGGCATAGCCTGGTGTAATGTCCTGTATTTGGAAAGGGCCCACTGCAATTAGTCTCGTAGGCTGCAGGCCCACACTAATGTTGGTAGGGTGATGATATGGGTGTGCTTGGAAGTGGTTAGAGGTATAGCCTGGGGCAATGTCATGTATTTGGGCAGGGCACATTGGGATTAGTTTTGTAGGCTGCAGGCCTTAACCAACATAATTGATGTGCTGATATGGGTGTGCTTGGGGGTGGTTAGAGGCCTCATGTGGTGTCATATTTGGCTGTGGCTAGAGGAAAAGCCTGTTGTAATGTCATGTATTTGGGAAGGGCCCATTGGGATTAGTTTTGTAGGCTGCAGGCCTACACCAACATAGGTGATGTGAAGATATGGGTGTGTTTGGAGGCATGGCTTAATATAGTGTCATCTTTGGGCATTTCTAGAGCAATAGTCTGGTGTAATGTTATGTATTTGGGAAGGGCCCACTGCAATTTGTCTTGTAGGCTGCATGCCCACACTAATGTTGGTAGGTTGATGATATGGGTGTGCTCGGGGGTGGTTAGAGGCCTGGCTTAATATGATATCATATTTGCGCATTGCTAAAGGCATGGCCTTATGTGGCATCATGTATGCAGGGCCCGCTGCCCGGAGACCTATAATACTGTTAATACTGATGTGTTGGTTATCAGGATGCATTTTGCAACTTCCTTCTAATCCAATAAGACCTTAATGCACCAGAGAAAGATGCCCCAACAAAATAAACTATTGAAAGACTTAATAAAACAGAAATGGTGTCGCTCATCCTTGCACTGCCTCTCGTTTTGCAGTTTAATTAATCTCAATCATAAAACTGAGTTGCAATTCCAGGCACCATCTCTAGACACTGTTACTTATTTCATCTCCTATTACCCCTTTAACCCTCCAATCTTTCCAAAAACAAAAACATTACAAAAGGTCTTAAAGCTGAGTTGTGATACCAGACACCACCTCCAGACGTGAGGGGCGCTGTTGCTTATGTCCTATAACCCCCTTTAGCAAAACAAAACATTATTAGAAAAACGCCAGAATCTGACTGGTGGTTCTGTGCCAAAAAATTGTGCTCTGTTCAGCAGCTTTTACCTTATATAACATCACTCTGTAATGCGACTGGAAAATGAGAAGACATTGAAAGGGGTGGGAGACCTTCAAGACCGACGAGGGATGTGGAGGGCGAGGAATGGACACGACACACATGTAAGAAAGTGCATTTCAGCACAGACCAGGCAAGTAGGAACAAAATCTTTGGTATCAGGTGTGATTTTTTTTTTTCAATCACAAATTGAAAACTCAAGTGAGGTAGCCTTATCTACGAGGTTCTCACTAGAAACGTCTTAAATGTCCCCTCCCCCACCCGGGGCAGAGTAAGGAAAACGTCTTAGGTGCTGCCCCAGGTAGAAATCTTTCCATCTCTTTGGTTGTCGGACCGAGCTCCATGTTAAAGTCTTCAGCTTCTTCTTTGTTACTTCGATACTTTCTTTCCAATTGTAACCAACGTCGTGACCAATGGTTACAATATATCAACAAGTATCCTCCCTCCGGTTCTAGTCTGATAAGAAGGATCGATCCGATTCATAGGATAAAAAAAGAGGAAATAATAATAATATTCAAGTACCTTTCCCTAAAGAAGGTGGCGTCTGCGCCTCCCACTTGTTTTGGATATATTTTCATCAAGGTGCCTACTGGTTACTGTACAATTCCTAGACCGTAAAGTGGAGACGCCATATTGAGAACCCAGAATTGAGAAGGTTCTGTCTATAGCTTTATATATTTTTAATACCCGCATCATTTCAGAAAGTTTGTCCTTGGTTGTATTTCACCCGCCTACCACCTCGGCATTGTGGTCAGGCATAAACACCTACAACATGAAGGTCCAGAAGGAGGAATTGGGGAAATTGCACCTTCACCGGGGACTACTGAGCTTAGTAGAGCTAATGAGACCTAATAGGAATGAACATGGGTGGGGGAACTGTACATCACTTTGTTAAGGAACCCTCTTCCACTGAAAACGTTAAGGCAGTTGTTATTGGCACAAAAATACCACAATCTTGCACTGGAATCCACCCAAAAAAAAGCCACCAAATTCAGGTTCTTCCCGACTCCGGTGTCTCCTCGAGTCTCCTAACCTGTTTGAATGCATTCAATGTGTTTTATGTGGACCACTACTGGAGGCAGATACCGAGTTAGTTGCAATTCTTGGCCTTCGTTTGGGGGTTTTAGTTGCTTTTTTGGCATTCTTTTGAGTTTTTTTTAGTTTTTTTGTAGATCAATGAAGAATGAGTGGTTGAAGAATGATCACTATTTAGAAATGTGCTTGTATAAACCCCAACGCCGCGCAGTGTTCCTCAGCTTGACTTTTTCGGCTTTGATTGGTGTCTTTGATATTTTGTTTCTTTGTTGTTGACTTTTGGTTTCCTTTTTGTTACAATTGTTATTTCTACGATTTGTCAACCACAATGAGATCAGTCTGTGAAAGCAGATGGACAAACCGAACCTGATAGAGAAGCACAACCGCGGACGCTTGTGTTTGTCGTGTGTTTTCACTGCTTTTTGGGATAATTTCAGTAATGTTTTTGGGGGTTTTTTTGGACTGGAGGTTTTCACTTCAGGATGTGAAGCTCAGAGAACAGCTCATGCCTTGGAGAAAGTGCTGGCGGATGTGGAGGGCATCCCGGGATTGACTCCAGGGTCTTCTTGCCATCGGTTCATGCACCGCCGGCGAGCGTTCATGAAAAAATTACTGACCGTGTTGAGCTCCAAGCCGAGCTGCTGCGAAATTGTGATTTGCATCTCCTTGGAGGGGCGCTTGTTTTCTTTGAAGATGGCGATGAGGGTGCGTCGCTGCAGGTCCGTGAATACCAGCGTGTTTTTTTGGGGGCTGGGGGTTTGGGTTTTTCTTTTGTTTTTTGTTTTTTAGTTTACAAGGGGAAAAACAGAAAAGGTGCAGTTTAACTACAAGAAACACCCCAATGCTTTAAAGGGGCACTCTCACTACACCGATGGGGTTTTAAAAACAGTAGGAATAACATTATTACCAAATACATTGTTGTTCTTATTTTGCTTACTTTCAGAGCTGGAGCTTCTTACTCCGCTTGTTTATAAGATTTCTTTGGCACTGAAACCCTCTCTATGGGGGACTGTTGAACGGGCTTTTCCTGTTTTTTGGGTACACTGGCCCTCCGCCCGAATCCCTTTTCGGGCGCAAAGGATGCAGTGTTAGGCGCAGTGTTTTTCCATTTCAGCTCGCCCCCCAGAAGGGGTGGGCAGTGGGCGCTTTGGGGGGGCCGGGGGAGGCGTTTCCGGGGACGCGACGCGTTTACTCGAGGCCCCTGTACGAAGGCGAGTCGGCAAGCGAGGGCAGTGCAGCGCTCGGCGCTCGCAGGAAACCTGGTTTATTTTGGTCTAAATGCTCCGGAGGGCAGTGAAGGGGAGATCGGAACATGAGGGAAACATAGAAGATCGCGAAAAATTCGGCGCTCCGGGTCCCTAAGCAGGGGGTTTATTCCGAAAAAATATAAGGGGAAAAAAATTCCAAAAAAGACTGAAAGAAAAAAAAAATAATTAAAAAAAAAAAACACTTTCCCAAAAAAATCAGAACGGTGCAATATCAAATTTTTGATTTGTAAATTGCGGGAAATACAGAATTCAAATTCAAAACCTTTTTTCATTGGGTCGCATAAAACCGGCAAACAAAAGGAGCGCAGTGAACCCTTTAAAACCCATGGGGAAGTTGACCAATCAAATCCACGGGGGATAATTCAAATACGTAAAAAGCGAAAAAAGCTGAGGCTGAGCTAGTGGGGTTGGCTATCCCAGCCAATCAAGCGGGCTACTTCCTATTATAGTCTATGGGGGAAAATGGGGGCAATGCAATTGGGTCCACGCCGTGCGGCTGGAGTTGAAAAAAAAAATCATTTTTATTAAAATGAAAAATTATCAAACGAATGATAATATGGGGATAACGGAAAAAAAAAAAAATCTTAAATCAATCAAATCAATGTTTATTTCTTATTTTCGTTTGCACTCCATAAATGATCCTTGGCTAAAGAAAAAAAAGAAATAAACATGATTTTTACTTGATTTAAGATTTTTTTTTCATTACCCCATATTATCATTCGTTTTATTATACACATCGGGACAACTTCTGTAGTGTTATAATTTTGATTTCCGGGCCATGTGCAAGTTTGATTTCAGATGCAATTAGAAAACCCATAGAGTGTCGCTCGCTTCTCCCATTGGTCCAAATAACGGCGCCTCTTTTAAACATAAGGCCGAATCACAGAGCTTCGCTCAGAAGAGTTCTTTGTCCTCATAGAACTCTATGAGAAAGTAGCTCGCGCTCCTGAATGCTAAGCTGTACGAGCCCCCGCCGCTTCAACCAATCATCTCGTTTCGTGCATTTTACTGTATTTTGAACTGTCTCCGTCTTGGAATATGATTGGTCAATTTTTCTCCATAGGTTAGAATGGGTCCCTGTCGCTCCTATTCTAATTAGTCAATTCTCCTCCATAGGTTATAATGGGACATTGTCGCTCCTATTCTATTTGTTCAATTCCTCCTCCATAGGTTATAGATGGGACATTGTCGCTCCTATTCTGATTGGCTGTTTATTGCCGACCAATGAGAAGAGCTTAAACAATTTGAATTACTGTATTTCCCCGGTCAATTCTACTCTATTGCAATTTCCCTATAGCGCCGGTCTCCTACACAAACGCTGTTCAGGTTTTTAACTGCTTTATTTGTAAAGAAGGGTTCTGAGCCCCCGCTAGCTCAGCCAATCACCTCTTTTCAGCATTTTTACAGTATTTTTTTTTTTAACTGTCCCGCCGTGGATTCTGATTGGTCCTAAACGTTCTCCATATGCTATAATGGGTCTCTGGCGCTCCTATTCTGATTGGCTGAGCTAGCCAAGTCCCCGGTAGCTTAACCAATCAAGCTCTTTTCAGCATTTTTACTGTATTTTGAACTATCCCGCCGCGGATTCTGATTGGTCTAAACTTCACATAGGTTATATGTTTCACTGTCGCTCCTATTCTGAATTGGCCGGTTATGCCGGACCAATCATAATAGCTTTCTGAATATGAAATTACTGTATTTCCTTCCCGGCAAATTTCCAATATCCTAATTCATTGAATTAGGATATTGGCAAAGTGAATTCTGTTTTATGTATTTTTTTATTTTTTTTAGGTTCAGTCTTTTCCTGATAATGTTGAACGTATAGGCGATTTTGGATTTATACGTCCGCACCGACATCTGGGAATGATTTCTCGCGTGTTCCAGCCTAGTCTCGCATCGGAACTGTTTCTTTCGGCGCAGTCCCCGCAACGGCGCCTAAGTCCCCCGCACTGCGCCCATGTCCCCCGCACTGTAGCCCCACACACACTTGGGCGAGGTGCAGGGAACTTATTCCCCGCTGTAATTGATTGGCACCGCGCTCCGGCGGCCGAATCCTAGGCGCAGCCCCGCACTGCGCCTCACCCCGCGCACTGCGCCTAAAACACTGTCGAGACGCAGCGGACTTTATACATTGTAAATGTATGTAGCGCTGCCCCCGGCCCCGACATAAATCAGGCGCAGATTCCGCGGAAAGGTGCGCCCCGACCCTGGGGGGGGGGGATTCATACATGTGGCCCTATGTTCTAGAAATGGTCATGATGGTGATGTTACTCCTGAAGGTTCCTTATCAGCACATATGAAGCTTGATTAAATTACTTACTGACAAGCTTTATCCCTTTAGAGCTCTTTTAGCTTTGTGCACTGCTGTTTACAAACCTCCTGCACTCATGCCACTCTATTAGGATCAGCTAGGAAAAGAGCTGGAATGTCAGCCACTGCTGAAGAACTTCCCACAGCCTGAACGGGAAGTGAGAGCCTTTTTACATTACTTACTGACAAGCCTTAACCCTTTAGAGCTCTTTAGCTTTGTGCACTGCTGTTTACAAACCTTCTGCAGTCATGGCCCTATATCAGAATCAGCTAGGAATAGAGCTGTAATGTCAGCCACTGCTGAAGAACTTCCCACAGGCTGAACAGGAAGTGAGAGCCTGAAGCTGCAGAACCCCCTACAGCCTAAACAAGAAGTGGGAGCCTGAAGCTGTAGAACAACCCACAGTCTTAACAGAAAGTGAGAGCCTGAAATTGTAGGAGCCCCACAGCCTGAACAGGAAATGGGAGCATGGAGCTGTAGAACCACCCACAGCCTGAACAGGAAGTGGGAGCCTGAAGCTGGCAGTGGCTATGTAAAACTGCACCGCTTTAACTGATGCAAGAAATAAAAAATGAGACACAAATAATTGACACATCCTCATGTTACAAGAAAAAGCGTTCCTGTAAGGTGAAACCTTTCTAAAGCAAAAGGGTTTTTACTTGTAGGCTAATAATATACAACACATAATACTATGCAAAATATAAAACTATTGTGGTGCTTCGTATATATCCCCACTACATACATCCACTTCCGTACGGCGCCATGTTGCTTCACCCACAAAACACTTCAAAATATAATCATTTCAAACAGGATTGAACCTAAGATTGAGACCATTAGAGACTCGTATTTACCATCAAGATCCAGTAATTTTCCCAATTTAGACATTTGTCCTTCCTGAACCCCCCCCCCCTCCTCCCAGTGTAATAACGCTTTCCACTCCAAAGTATCTTGGGGGGGGGAAAAAAAAATATGGAGTATCTCAAGATGTAACAGCCGCTAATGTTAGGTGCCTGGGGTCGGCTCACACCAGTATCGGCACTGATTGTATACCCTGGATATATGGAACTATTCACTTGTATACAGGTCGGGCGTTAACCATTTTCTCTTTCATGACTGTGAGGATTGCGGAGTAATTGCCATTTTTATGTCTTATTTAGTGATAGAATGGTGCAGAGGTGACAATGAAGCTGATGCAATCAACAAGAGCATTAGTTCTATCAAGTCAGTGATATCCCGGGGCGTTACATACAGATTTCCCCAATCCAGGCTGATTCAGTCCAATCCGGGGGCAGTTTAACACTATGGAACAAATATGTCTCTTGGTGCTTAAAGGGTTAAACAATTATATTCAAAAAGATTGTCCGCTCCTCATCGTGGTAAATGATAGACACTGTGGGAATTTTGTGCTACAGTTGACTAATGATCGTACAATTATCAGTCAGTCATATGTAAAGGGGGTTTTCCTGCTACAAAGATCATATCTCTAAAGATGGGGACAGTAAAAATAAGCACTTTTGCAATTGGTTTGCTTTACCTAAGTCACTTAGTAGTAGCTGTGGAAAATGAAAGTGAAACGAGCTCCCTGTGATGGCTGTCTGAAAATAAAGGCTGTCTCAGCTCCTCTCTATGCTCATCTCCCAGTGGTAGCTCTATGTAAAGGATCTGTGCAATTACTGAGTCTCCGGCTGCTAGATTCACTCTCCCCTCATATATCACAGCCTTATGCAGTCTGTTCCCATCACCCATATAACACAACCTTATAGGGGCCATTTACACGGCACAGGACAAATACTGGTCAGTTTATCCCCCCCACACATAAAAAAAAAAACTCCCACTCTCCCCCGACCGGTTATTTTGTCCCTGTTTCGTGCCCGTGCATCCTACGGCAACCGGGGCGGTTTTTTCTTTTATTTTTTTTTTCTTTTCTATGCGGTTAGCGGAGAAAAGCCCCCGCCCCCCTTCACATAGACATATTCATCTTCCGTCCGAAAACCTGACAGAAGAATTAACATGTTCTATGTTTTTCAGACCGCCGGGCGGAAAATCCGTGCAGTGGGGACTGCTGCACGGATTTTCCATTAAGGTCCATGTGAACGTTTTTCAGCCGGTTTGCAAAACCGAAAACTGGCTGAAAAACCGTGCCGTGAGGACATGGCCATACAGTCTGCGCTATCTCCTGCCTGATAACAGGGGGGAGAGAAGGGGGCAACGTGCCTTTCTCACATTTGTTTAATCAGTTCAGGCTGTATGTATAACTTCTTACACCAATACAGGTGTTCTGGTTACAAGGAGCCTGTGTAGTCTGGGAGGGAGCTGACAGCTCTGCAGAAATGAGAACCATTGCAGGTGGTCTGCAGAGCTGTGACATCCTCTCGCATACTAAATACATTGCATTGCAGATTTTGCTTTGGTTATGAGATTTATCTCTTAGAGAACACAGTTTCTCTGGTTATCAAAAGCTGCCGTCTGTCAGTTCGACCATGTTGAGTCACTCCCTGCAGAGTCTTATCTCTAGCAATGGACTTATGTATGCAGAATTGAAAAGGTAGAACCTGTAGTAACACCCACTATAAGGGGGACTTCAATCTCATGGGTGGGTTTTCATTCAAAAAAAAACGCGCTAAAACACATCCACCGGTTTCCATAGACTCCAATAGTAGATTTTCTGCCTGGCTCTGGCGTTTCTTGCAACATGTTTCAAAAGACGACCAGTAAATAAAACGAGCAGAAAAAAGATGGAGAAAGCGGGATATGTTCGCTATAGAGTCTATGGGAAATCTTTACAGGCGTTTTTAGAAAACTTGTTATAGCCTCCAATGCTCCTGCACTTGGGGGGGTCAATCCACCTCTGGGCCCCCAGCATCAGATGACAGAAAACCAAACCTACCTGCAGCAATAACTACAAGTATAAATAATACCGCCATGTACCTGAAAAACCATAGAGATAAAGAAAGTCAGCAACTTGTTATAGCCAACAATGTTCCTGCACATACAGGGGCCCTCAATCTCTAGACCCCAGCACCCTATGACAAGAAGCTGAACCAGCAGCAATAATAAGGGTATGAATACTACCGCCATATATCTGAGAACCCACAAATGGCTCTGTGAGAGAGCCGAAACGTCGTCTCTTGAAACATGTGGAAATAAATCACTTTTTTGCTATTGAAAAATTTTAATACTGTGAGTGCTGCAATTTTTTCTATTTATCTACAATTTTGGAACTTTGCTAAGGTTCTATATTGCTGGCACCCGGCCGGGAATTCATTTGTTTGGAAGTGTGGCTAGTTTTCTTTTTCTTGTGAGAACCCACATAGATAGCAGAAAGTCACCAATTTGTTATAGCCCACAATGTTCCTTCACCTGTAGGTGGTCACTCCACCTCTGGGCCCCTAGCACCTGATGACAGAAAACCGAACCTACCTGCAGCAATAAATACAAGCATATATAATACCGTCATGTACCTGAGAACCCACATAGATAGCAGAAAGCTCTACCCTGCAAATACATGTAAAGTTCCTGCCCCTGGGTGTCCCCTCCACCTCTGGGCCCTCAGCACCTTGTGACAGGACACTGAATCTGCAGCAATTTTAAGTAATTTTATATGAAATAATGCTGCCACATATGTGAGCTGTGGCCACAGAGACTTGTAACCATTGAAGCTTTGTATGGACAGAGCGTGGCAGGGCGCACGGGATTTCCTGCCTCGGAGGGTTTCATACATTGGCCGCACTCGCTGGACTCATTTTCCGTCTTTTCTATGCAAACACATTTCAGTTTGAAAAACGTCTCCTTGACGATCGCTCATATAGTTTGCTGGATTTTTGCTTACGCTGCACATGTATTCCCCCCTATTCAGCTGTTACAACCCTCACAACAAAGGAAAATCAATCACTGCTGCGAGAAGGACGGAGAGCGCAATCTGCACCGTGACGCCAGCAACGGGTGATTAGCCGGCTCCATAGGAAAGAAATCACAGAGCGATAGAAACCTTCACCTACATGAGAGCGAGCGCAACGCGGCGACACCGCCCAGGGCATCGGGCGACACCGTCCAGGACAACAGGCGACACCCCCCAGGACATCGGGCGACACCCCCCAGGACATCGGGTGACACCCCCTAGGACATCGGGCGACACCCCCTAGGACATCGGGCGACACCCCCTAGGACATCGGGCGACACCCCCTAGGACATCGGGCGACTCCCCCTAGGACATCGGGCGACACCGTCCAGGACATCAGGCGACACCGTCCAGGACATCTGGCGACACCCCCTAGGACATCGGGCGACACCCCCTAGGACATCGGGCGACACCCCCTAGGACATCGGGCGACACCCCCTAGGACATCGGGCGACACCCCCCTAGGACATCGGGCGATCACCCCCTAGGACAAGTCCGGCGGCGACAACCGTCCAGGACAACAGCGACACCGCCCAGGACATCGGGCGACAACACCTGTCCAGTTACATCTGTGCGAACACAACCCGCCCAGGACATCAGGCGACACCGTCCAGGACAACAGGCGACACCGTCCAGGACATCGGGAGACACCCCCCAGGACATCGGGCGACACCCCCTAGGACATCGGGCGACACCCCCTAGGCACCTCGTGGCGACACCTCCCTAGACAATCGTGCACACCCCTAGGACATGTTCGACACGTCCAGGACAACAAGAGCGACACCCCGCCCAGGACATCGGGCGACACCGTCCAGGACTTCGGGCGACACCGTCCAGGACTTCGGGCGACACCGCCCAGGACATCAGGCGACACCGCCCAGGACATCGGGCGACACCGCCCAGGACAACAGACGACACCGCCCAGGACATCGGGCGACACCGCCCAGGACATCGGGCGACACCGCCCAGGACAACAGGCGACACCGTCCCAGGACATCGGGCGACACCGCCCAGGACATCAGGCGACACCGCCAGACATCGGGCGACACCACCCAGGACATCAGGCGACACCGCCCAGGACATCATGGCGACACCGCCCAGGGCATCGGGCGACACCATTCTGGACATCAGGTGACACCACCCAGGACATTGGGCGACACCGTCCAGGAAAACAGGCGACACCGTCCAGGACATCAGGCGACACCGTCCAGGACATCGGGCGACACCGCCCAGGACATCAGGCGACACCGCCCAGGACATCGGGCGACACCACCCAGGACATCGGGCGACACCGCCCAGGACAACAGGTGACACCGCCCAGGACATTAGATGGGGCAAAGATTAACACCGCGATGGTGGAGAACGCTGGGAATGTCTCCTGACGTACGTACACCAACCATTCTCCTCGGGAGTTTCCAGTACATCTCCTCTATGGGAGTTTCCAGTACAGGGCAGCGCTGTGTTCTCCATTCTCCTCTATGGGAGTTTCCAGTACAGGGGAGCGCTGTGTTCTCCATTCTTTTCTATAAGAGTTCCCAGTACAGGGGGGCAATGTGTTCTCTCCATTCTGTTCTATGGGAGTTCCCAGTACAGGGGAGCGCTGTGTTCTCCATTCTGTTCTATGGCAGTTCCCAGTAAAGGGGAGTGCTGTGTTCTCCATTCTCCTCTATGGGAGTTCCCAGTACAGGGGATTGCTGTGTTATGCATTCTCCTCTATGGGAGTTTCCAGTACAGGGGAGCGCTGTGTTCTCCATTCTGTTCTATAAGAGTTCCCAGTACAGGGGAGCAATGTGTTATCTCCATTCTGTTCTATGGAAGTTCCCAGTACAGGGGAGCGCTGTGCTCTCCATTCTCCTCTATGGGAGTTCCCAGTACAGGGGAGCGCTGTGTTCTCATTCCCTCTATGGAGTTCCAGACGGGAGCCTTGGGTTCTCCATTCGTTCTATGGGTTTCCCAGTCAGGGGAGCGCTGTGTTCTCCATTCTTTTCTATGATTTCCCCAGACAGGGGAGGCTGTTTTTTTCCATTCGTTCTATAAGATTCCAGTACAGGGAGGCTGTGTTCCCATCTTTCAGGGGAGTTCCCAAAAACGGCGAGCCTGTGTTCTCCATTCTGTTTATGGGGCTCCCAGTACGGGGGGGACCTGTGTTCTCCTTTCTGTTTATAGGAGTTCCCAGTACGGGGCACTGGTGTTTTCCATTCCCG
>JAODAL010048358.1:0-29089 GCA_025379985.1 Phyllomedusa bahiana | reverse complement strand
CCCCAAAAAGGAGCGGGGGGTACACACTCACAGAGGCTGCTCCTGGAAGGAGGGGGGGTAACATCAGCAAGGCCGTCTCTGGAAAAGGGAGCGGGGGGTAAAACACTCAGCAGGGGCCGGGCTCCTGGACATGGAGGGTGGGTACACACTACAGAGCCCCTTTAAATGGGCTTTGGGAAACACCCCAAAGGGGCCCGCTCCTACATGGAGGGTGGGTACACACCCCAGCGGGGGCCGCTCCTGGCCCTGGAGCGGGGGGTACACACTCAGCAGAGGCGCTTCTACAGGGAGCCGGTGGGTACAACTCGGCAGAGGCCGCTCCGGGACATGGACTGGGTACACACTCACAGGGGCGCTCCTGGCAGGGAGGGGTGGTACCACTCAGCAAGGCCGCTCCTACAGGGGAGGGGTGGGTACAACTCGCGGCTGCTCCTGCATGGAGCGGGGGGGTACACCTCAGCAGAGGCCGCTCCCGGGAATAGGGGGGTTTACACATCAGCAGAGGCCCTGCTCTCGGGAATGGACGGTGGGTACACACTCAGCAGAGGCCGCTCTCGGGAAGGGAGCGGTGGGTACCACTCAGCAGAGCGCCCCCTTGGACATGGGAGCGGGGGGTAACATCGCAGAGGCTGCCCCCTTGGGACATGGAGCGGTGGGACACCCCAACAGAGGGCTTCCCTTACATAGCGGTGGTACACACTCAGCGGGCCGCTCCCGGACATGGGCGGTGGGTACACATCAGAGAGGCTGCTCTCCGTGGACAGGAGCGGTGGGTACACCACTCAGCAGAGGCGCTCCGGGACATGGAGCGGTGGGTACACACTCAGCAGAGGCCGCTCTCTTACATGGAGCGGTGGGTACACACTCCGCAGAGGCTGCTCCCTGCACATGGAGCGGTGGGTACACACTCAGCAGAGGCTGCTCTCTGGACATGGAGCGGTGGGTACACACTCAGCAGAGGCCCTGCTCCTTGACATGGAGCGGTGGGTACCCCACTCAGCAGAGGCCCGCTCTCTGGACATGGAGCGGGGGTACACACATCAGCAAGGCCGCTCTCTGGACATGGAGCGGTGGGTATCACATCAGCAGAGGCTGCTCCCTGGACATGGAGCGGTGGGTACACACTCAGCAGAGGCCGCTCTCTGCACATGGAGCGGTGGGTACACACTCAGCAGAGGCCCCCTTCATACATGGGCGGTGGGTACACAACTCAGCAGAGGCTGCCTCTGGACATGGAGCGGTGGGTACACACTCAGCAGAGGCTGCTCCCTGGACATGGACGGTGGGTACACACTCAGCAGAGGCCGATCCTGGAATGGAGGGTGGGTACACACTCAGCAGAGGCCGCTCTCTGGGACATGGAGCGGTGGGTACACACTCAGCAGAGGCCGCTCTTTTAACATGGAGCGGTGGGTACACACTCAGCAAGGCTCTCTGGACATGGAGCGGTGGGTACACACTCAGCAGAGGCCTCTCGCTGGACATGGAGGGGTGGGTACACACTCAGCAGAGGCTGCTCTCTGGACTTGGAGCGGTGGGTTCACACTCAGCAGAGGCCGCTCCCTGGACATGGAGCAGTGGGTACACACTCAGCAGAGGCCGCTCTCTGAACATTGGAGCGGTGGGTTACACACTAGCAGAGGCGCTCTCTGGACATTGGAGCGGTGGGTACACACCCCAGCAGAGGCCGCTCTTTTAACATGGAGCGGTGGGTACAAAACTCAGCAGAGGCTGCTCCTGACATGGAGCGGTGGTACACACTCAGCAGGGGCTGCTCCGGGACATGGAGCGGTGGGTACACCTCAGCAGAGGCTCTCCGGGACATGGAGCGGTGGGTACACACTCAGCAGAGGCCGCTCTCTATACATGGAGCGGTGGGTACACACTCAGCAGAGGCTGCTCCCTGGACATGGAGCGGTGGGTACACACTCAGCAGAGGCCGCTCCCGGGAAACATGGAGGGGTTTGGGTACAACCCCAGAGAGCCGCTCTCTGGACATGGAGCGGTGGGTACACACTCAGCAGAGGCCGCTCCCTGGACATGGAGCGGTGGGTACACACTCAGCAGAGGCTGCTCTCTGGACATGGAGCGGTGGGTACACACTCAGCAGAGGCCGCTCTCTGGACATGGAGCGGTGGGTACACACTCAGCAGAGGCTGCTCCCTGGACATGGAGCGGTGGGTACACACTCAGCAGAGGCCGCTCCCTGGACATGGAGCGGTGGGTACACACTCAGCAGAGGCCGCTCCCTGGACATGGAGCGGTGGGTACACACTCGCAGAGGCTGCTCCTGACTGAGCGGGGTACCCCCCAAAAGGGGGCCTTTCCCCCTGGAAAGGGAGGGGGGTACCACTCAGCGAGGGCCCTTTTTTTTTTTTTTTTTTTTTTTTTTTTTTTTTTTTTTTTTTTTTTTTTTTTTTTTTTTTTTTTTTTTTTTTTTTTTTTTTTTTTTTTTTTTTTTTTTTTTTCTCCTCTTCCTCAACCCCCACACCCCCCCCCCCCCCCCCCCCCCCCCCCCCCCCCCCCCCCCCCCCCCCCCCCCCCCCCCCCCCCCCCCCCCCCCCCCCCCCCCCCCCCCCCCCCCCCCCCCCCCCCCCCCCCCCCCCCCCCCCCCCCCCACAAGGGCCCGCTCTCGACATGGAGCGGTGGGTTCCCCACCCCAGCAAAGTCCGCTCTCTGGACATGGAGCGGGGGGTACACACCAGCAGAGGCCCCTCTTTTTACAGGGCGGTGGGTACCACTCAGCGAGGCTTCCTACAGGGGAGGGGTGGGTACACACTCAGCAAGGTGCTCTTGGAAATGGAGGGGGTTTGGGTACACACTAAAGGCAGAGGTGCCCTGGACATGGAGCGGTGGGTACACACTCAGAAAGGGGCCCTTCCCTGGACATGGAGGGTGGGTACACACTCAGCAGAGGCGCCCCTTTACATGGAGGGTGGGTAACATCAGCAGAGGCGCTCCCTGGACTGGAGGGGGGGTACACACTCAGCAAGGTCTCCCTGGAATGGGGGGGGGTACCCCACTCAGAAAGGCTCCCCCCTGGCATGGAGGGTTTTGGGGTACACACTCAGCAGAGGCCCTCTCTGGACATGGAGGGGGGGTACACACTCAGCAGAGGCCGCTCTCTATACATGGAGCGGTGGGTACACACTCAGCAGAGGCCGCTCTCTGGACATGGAGCGGTGGGTACACACTCAGCAGAGGCCGCTCTCTGGACATGGAGCGGTGGGTACACACTCAGCAGAGGCCGCTCCCTGGACTTTGGGGAGGGTGGGTACACACTCAGCAAGGCCCTCTCTGGAAATGGACGGTGGGTACACACTCAGCAGAGGCCGCTCCCTGGACATGGAGCGGTGGGTACACACTAGCAAGAGGCGCTCTCTGGCCATGGGGCGGGGGGTTTACACACCAAGAGGCCGCTCTCGGGACATGGAGCGGTGGGTACCCCACTAAGCAAAGGCCGCTCTCTAACATGGAGCGGTGGGTACACACTACAGCAGAGGCCGTCCCTGACCATGGAGCGGTGGGTACACACTCAGCAGAGGCCCCCTCTCTGGACATGGGCGGTGGGTAAACCCCACTCAGCAGAGGCCCTTTCTCTACATGGAGCGGTGGGTACACACTCAGCAGGGGGTTTTTCCTCTAACATGGAGCGGTGGGCACACACTCAGCAGAGGCTGCTCTCTGGACATGGAGCGGTGGGTACACACTCAGCAGAGGCTGCTCCCTGGACATGGAGAGGTGGGTACACACTCAGCAGAGCGCGCTCTCTATACATGGAGCGGTGGGTAACACTAAGCAAGGGCTTTTCTCTATACGGGAGCGGTGGGAACAAAACCAGCAGAGGCGGGCCCCGGGGGAAATGGGGGGTTGTAAAAATTCAGCAGAGGCTGCTCTCTGGACTTGGAGGGGGGGTTTCCACACTCAGCAGAGGTGCTCTCTGGACATGGAGGGGTTGGGAAAAACACTCAGCAGAGGCTGCTCTCGGGACAGGGGAGCGGGGGGGTACAAAACTCAAAGGAAGGTGTTTCCCTGGACTGGAAGGGGGGGTACAAAATCAGAAGGCCTGCTCCCGGGACATGGAGCGGTGGGTACAACTCGCAGAGGCCGCTCTCGGGGACGGGACGGGGGGTACACCCCCGCAAAAGGCCACTCTTGGACATGGGCGGTGGGTAAACACCCCAGCAGAGGCCCCGTCTTTTGGGACTTGGAGCGGGGGGTTACACACTCAGCAGAGGCTGCTCTCTGCCCCTGGAGGGGTGGGTCCCACACTAAAGCAGAGGTTTGCTTCTGCAAATGGAGGGGTGGGGACAAAATAAAGCTTGGGCTCCCGGGACATGGAGGGGTTGGGTCCCACATTTCAGCAGAGGCCGACCGGGACATGGAGGGGTTGGGTACCACTCGCAGAGGCCGCTCCCTGGAAAAGGGCGGTGGGTAAAACACTACGAGGCTGCTCCCCTGAAATTTGGAGGGGGGGGTACACACTCGCAGAGGCGCCCCCCGGGAATGGGCGGGGGGACACATTCACAGGGCCGCTCCCTGGACATGGAGCGGTGGGAAACCAAAATCAGCAGGGGACCGCTTTTGGGACATGGGGGTTTGGGTACACACTCAGCAGAGGCCGCTCTCTGGACTTGGAGGGGTGGGTACACACCCCGAGGGGCCCGCTCTCTGGCATGGACGGGGGGTTCACATTCAGCGGAGGCCGCTCTTGGCTGGGGGGTGGGAACAAACTCAGCAGGGGCCCCGCTCCCTCCCCCATGGACCCGGTGGGTACACACTCAGAGAGGCGCTTTGGACAGGGAAAGTTTGGGGGTTTCCAAATCAGCAGGGGCCCCCCCTGGCATGGGCAGGGGGTTACACACTCAGCGGGAGGCCGCCCCTCGGCCCTGGAGCGGGGGGTTTACACACTCAGCAAAACCCCGTCCCTGGAAGGGAGCGGGGGGTTTAAACATCCAGGGCCGCTCCCTGCAAAAGGAGCGGGTTTTGGGGTTTACACCTCAGCAGGGCCCGTTCCCTGGACAGGGACGGGGGGTTAAAACCTAAAAACCAGGGGGCCGCTCCTGACAGGGGAGCGGGGGGTAAACCCCTCACAAGGCCGCTCCCTGGCATGGGCGGGGGTTTCCCACCAGCTAGGCTGCCCTCTGGAAGGGAGGGGTTGGGTACCACCCAGCAGAGGCCGCTCTCTGCACATGGAGGGGGGGTTTACAAAATCACCCAAGGCCGTTCTGGCCCAAGGAGCGGTGGGTAAACAGCAAGGCCGTCTCGGGACGTGGAGCGGTGGGTACAAAGCAGAGGTGCCCCCTGGACTTTGGAGCGGTGGGTACAACCCCAAAAGGGCTGCTCTCGGGCCCCATGGAGCGGTGGGTACACCCCACAGAGGCTGCTCTCTGACATGGAGCGGGGGGTTTTAAAACACTCGCGGGGCCCTGCTCTCTGCACTTGGAGCGGGGGGTACCACTCAGCGAGGGCTTCGGGAAACATGGAGGGGTGGGTACACGGAAAGGCCCGCTCTTGGACGTGGAGGGGTGGGTAAACACAAGGCTGCTCCCGGGCATGGAGGGGTGGGAAACACACTCAAAAGGGTGCCCCTCTGACATGGGCGGTGGGTAAAAATCGGGCAGAGTTTGCTCTCTGCCCCATGGAGGGGTGGTAAAACACTCAGAAAGGGGCCGCTCTCTGGCCCAATGGAGCGGGGGGTTACACACTCAGCGGGGTGCTCCCGGACTTGGAGGGGGGTACAACTCGCAGGGGCCCCCCCTGGAAAAGGGAAAGCGGTGGGAAACACACTCAGCAGAGGCCGCTTTGGGAAAGGGAGCGGGGGGGGTTACACCCTCAGAGAAGCCTCTCCTGGCCCCATGGAGCGGGGGGTACAAACCGCAGAGGCCCCCCTCCCTGCACATGGAGCGGTGGGTAAACCCCTTCAGCAGAGGCCGTCCCTGGACAGGGTGCGGTGGGTACACACTCAGAAGGGGACCCCGCTCTCTGGAAAAGGAGCGGGGGGACACACTCGGGCAAGGCCGCTCCCTGGAAAGGGAGCGGGGGGTTTAACCCACCAGCAGGGGGCTCCCTTTTGGACATGGAGGTGGGAAAACACATCACGACCCCCGCTCTCGCACATGGAGCGGTGGGTACACACCCACAGAGGCCGCTTTCTGGACAGGGAGCGGGGGGGTACACAGCTAGGCCGCCTTTTGGACGGGACCCGGTGGGTACAAAAGAAAGGGGCGGGCTCCCCGGGACATGGACGGGGGGTACCCCCTCACAGAGGCTGCCTCTGCCAGGGGAGCGGTGGGTACACACTAATCAGAGCTGCTCTCTAACAGGGGCGGTGGGTACCACTCAAAGGGCTGCTCTCTGGACATGGAGCGGTGGGTACACACTCAGTAGAGGCCGCACTCTGGACATGGAGCGGTGGGTACACACTCAGCAGAGGCTGCTCTCTATACATGGAGCGGTGGGTACACACTCAGCAGAGGCTGCTCTCTATACATGGAGCGGTGGGTATGTGTTCCACCTCTTCTTCTTCCTCTCTCAGCCATCGAGGATGAGTACACCGGGCCTCAGTTACAGAATGGGAAAGTGACGCTCGACTTTATGGTGGAACTAATGAAATTCTATAAAGACCAGTAGAAGCTTCACAGGAAGTGCGTCTATCAGGTAAGTGCGCCCGCTGCCCCCCACCCCCGGTAGTGCTGCCCTCTCCCCCCCCACCCCCGGTAGTGCCGCGCTCCCCCCCTCCACCCCCAGTGGTGCTGCCGGCCGCCCTCTACCCCCAGTGGTGCTGCCCGGCCGCCCTCCACCCCCAGTGGTGCCGCCCGGCCGCCCTCCCCCTCGACTCCCGGCAGTGCTGCCCGGCCGCCCTCCCCCCCAGTGGTGCTGCCCGGCCGCCCTCCACCCCCGGTGGTGCTGCCCGGCCGCCCTCCTCCCCCGGTGGTGCTGCCCGGCCGCCCTCCACCCCCGGTGGTGCTGCCCCGGCCGCCCTCCACCCCCGGTGGTGCTGGCCCGGCCGCCCTCCAACCCCCGGTCGTGCCGCCCGGCCGCCCTCCACCCCCCGTGGTGCTGCCCGGCCGCCCTCCACCCCCCGTGGTGCTGCCCGGCCGCCCTCCACCCCCGGTGGTGCTGCCCGGCCGCCCTTACCCCCGTGGTGCTGCCCGGCCGCCCTCCACACCCTGTAGTGCTGCCCTCACCCTCCACCCCCGGTGGTTCTGCCGGCCGCCCTCCACCCCCGGCGGTGCTGCCCGGCCGCCCTCCACCCCCGGCAGTGCTGCCCGGCCGCCCTCCCCCTCGACCCCCGGCAGTGCTGCCCGGCCGCCCTCCCCCTCCACCCCCGGCAGTGCTGCCCGGCCGCCCTCCCCCCTCCACCCCCGGCGGTGCTTGCCCGGCCGCCCTCCCCCCCCCCCCACCCCCGGCGGTGCTGCCCGGCCGCCCTCCCCCCCCCAGGCGGTGCTGCCCGGCCGCCCTCCCCCCTCTACCCCCAGTAGTGCCGCCCGGCCGCCCTCCCCCCTCTACCCCCAGTAGTGCCGCCCGGCCGCCCTCCCCCCTCTACCCCGGCAGTGCTGCCCGGGCGCCCACCCCCCACCCCCCCCCGGCGGTGCTGCCCGGCCCGCCCTCCCCCCTCCACCCCCGGCGGTGCTGCCCGGCCGCCCTCCTCCTCCACCCCCGGCGATGCTGCCCGGCCGACCTCCCCCCTCACACCCCCGGCAGCCCTCCCCCCAGCCGTGTCCTGCGATGGTCGGCGCGGCTGCAGCTCTCACGCTGTCTCTGTGTCTGCAGATTCTGGTGCAGGTGAAGGAGATCCTGGCGCAGCTGCCCAGCCTGGTGGAGATCTCTCTAGAAAAGGTGCGTGTGACCTCTGGCCTCTGGTTCTCTTGGACACTGGCGCTCTTTCCCCCCTCTCTGCGTTCTTGGTCCGGACGCTCTGGCCTCTGACGCTCTCGGGCGCTCTGGCCTCTGACGCTCTCGGGCGCTCTGGCCTCTGACGCTCTCGGGCGCTCTGGCCTCTGACGCTCTCGGGCGCTCTGGCCTCTGACGCTCTCGGGCGCTCTGGCCTCTGACGCTCTCGGGCGCTCTGGCCTCTGGCGCTCTCGGGCGCTCTGGCCTCTGTCGCTCTCGGGCGCTCGGGCCTCGGGCGCTCTCGGGCACTCTGGCCTCTGACGCTCTCGGGCGCTCTGGCCTCGACGCACTCGGGCGCTCTGGCCTCTGACGCTCTCGGGCGCTCTGGCCTCTGACGCTCTCGGGCGCTCTGGCCTCTGGCGCTCTCGGGCGCTCTGGCCTCTGGCGCTCTCGGGCGCTCTGGCCTCTGTCGCTCTCGGGCGCTCTGGCCTCTGGCGCTCTCGGCGCTCTGGCCTCTGACGCTCTCGGGCGCTCTGGCCTCTGACGCTCTCGGGCGCTCTGGCCTCTGACGCTCCCCGGGCGCTCTGGCCTCTGACGCTCTCGGCCGATCTGCCTCGAGCTTCTCCGGGCGCTTCCCTCGCTCCTGACCGTTCCGGCCGCGACCCTGGCATCTGACGCTCGCGGGGCGGCTTCTGGCCTCTGTCCGCTCTAGGGAGCTATTGGCCCTTGACGCTCCTCGGGGGACTATTGGCCCCTCCTGACGCCTCCTCGGGGCGCTCTGGGCCTCTGAAGCTCTCGGGCCGAGCCTCCCGGGGAGATATGGCCCAGGAGACGACTAGGGAGAGATAGGGAATCGGTAGACCGAAGACAGGATACCAAGAGGGAGAGAGGAAGGAAAAAACAGTCGCGGACCCCCGAGAGAAAGAATAAAAAGAGGAGACGAGATGGAGAAGATGCCTGGGCGTAGGGCGGGGGATGCGGAGTCTCCGATAGGTATGGGATGTATGTCACAGACCCTATGTTATTGGGCATGAGCTTAGGCAGAACACGACGTCTGTGATTACAATATGGTAAGAAGGTAAGGTAACAGGGTGAGGCGGGGCGGGGTGGGTTTGGAGATCTCCATTAGTCCACCTCCCCCATAGTAATAGCGGGGGCACGTGTACAGACAGATGATAATGCAGAATATGCCAAAGGCAGACTAATGTGAGGGTGCGGGGGTCGGGGCTTGTCTAGAGGCGCTCCGGTCTCATGGAGGTCGGTGTTCAGTTGTAGCGGGTGCGGCTGACATTAAAATGATGGAGTCACGGGCACTATAGGCATGTCTAACTCGGTGGTTGTGCATGACCTGGACAAGCGAACAAAGCGGAGGTGATGGTGTCGGCGTAGGATAATAAAGCCATAAGTAATGCTATGTACATGTGACTGCACCTGCTGATATAGTGGGGGAGCTTTGCAGATCTGAGCAGGATTTTAAAGGATGTAACTCTGGTTCTGCTTCAGGCAGTGTCTTATCGTTATGTCTTTTGTTCACAGTGAATGCACCAGCTCACATATCTGAGCGCATCTCTGGAGGAGGTTTATTACAGCGTTAATTGTAACTCTACTAGGCATCGCTACAAAGGCCCTCACCTAGATTTCAGTATTGTACATATGTCTCAGTGTCTGCAACCCAGCATGAATTAGTGTCAACTGTGCTACTCTGAATCTAAGCGAGCGCCTGGCCCACCTAGGATATCCCTAAGGTACCTGCCTAAAATCTCCTGCCAACATCAGTCCATAACTAGGTAGATAAAGTAATGTATGTACCATGAACTGCACCTTGTGGGTATAGTAGAGTGAAGATCTCTGACAAGCGACTATATTTTCAGGACATGTTATCTCAGCGCACATCTCAGTATCAAGGATTAGTAATGTTTGTTAAGGCACTCGCACCCCAGCTATGAATTGTGTAGTAGCTGCTTCTTTTTGGAGCGATTACCTACAGGTTTAAACTCAGGAAGCAGCGTGCCAAGGACTTTAAGTTATTGGTATGACTGTGACTATGCCACCAGCCAGAAATAGTCAGCGGAGCATTCTTATTATATTGTTATTGGTGTTTTATTATTTAATCTTTGTTTATATATAACTTTTACAATTTTTTACTTACCTTTATTAAACCAGACAAATATAATGATTGTAAGTGATGAATTTTAATTTGTTTTTATCTTTTTTTATATGAGAATAATTATTTTTTTGTGAGTTGTTGGGTCGTTGCGTCTTGATTGGGGGTTTGTGGCACCCGGTTGGATGATGATTGAGTACATATTAACAGGATTATCCCTTCAGGGGTCAGTAAGGGAACTAAAGAATGTATGTTCAAGTGACACTGCACTAGCAAGAATAATCTGCGCAAACTATCGGAGTTATTGATAAAGGATTTGTAACTAAGGGTCATTACAGGATAAGCTAATTATGTACAGTAGTGACTGCACCAGACAGAATAGTGTGTGCCAGCTATGGGAAGGATTATACATGTTGTTGTATCAGATCTGTACAGTGATAAGTAATGTATGTACCAGTGACATCACCAGCTGATTAGGTTGTAGCTCTGGAGGTTAGGATAATATAGGATGTATCTCAGGATAGACAGGATAATAATGTATGTACACAAGTGACACTGCCCAGCAGAACTAGTGAGTGACAGCTCTGGAAGTATGATACAGGATGTATCTCAGGGGTCAGTACCGATATGTATGTATTGTACACAGTAGTGACCTGACACCTGCGAATGGAGTGCAGTCTTCTGGAGGATTAATTCAGGATGGTAACTCAGCGAATCACAGTCTGCGATATTAGTATTGTATGTACAGAGGGACTCGCACAGGACAGCCAAAAAGTGCAGAGCGTCTGAGATAATACAGGATGTAACTCAGGATCAACGTAGAGGATAAGTAATGTATGTTACAGTGGACTGCTCCAGCAGAATAAGTGTGCGAGTGCAGCTCTGGAGGGATAATACAGGATTAGTACAGGAAATAAGTAAGTATGGTACAGTGGACCTGCACCAGCAGAATAGTGAGCGTGCTCTGGAGGATAAAACAGGATTGTAACTCGGATCAGTACAGGATAAGTAAATTGTATGTACAGTGACAATGCACCAGCAGAATAGGGGGTGAGTGCCGCTCTGGAGGGGGATAATAAGGATGTAACTCAGGAATCAGTAGAGGATAAGTAATGTATGTACAGGGACTGCACCAGCAGAAATTTTTTTTTTTATTTGTGGTCCAGCTCTGGAGGATAATAATCAGGATGTAACTCAGGACCAGTGCAGGATAAGTAATGTATGTACATGTGACTGCCACCTGCAGTATTTGTGTGAGTACAGCTCCTGGAGGATAACTTACTGGATGTAACTCCGGATCATACAGGATAAGTAATGTATGTACAGTGACTGCGACCAGCAGAATAGTGGAGCGCAGCTCTGGGGCATAATACAGGAGTAACTCAGGGATCAGTACAGGATAAGTAATGTATGTACATGTGACTGCTACAAGCAGAATAGTGAGTGCAGCCTCTGGAGGATAATACAGAATGTAAATAAGGATCAGTAGAGGATAAGTAACGTAATTGTACTGTGACTGCACCAGCAGTATAGTGAGCGAAAGTTGGGAGATAATACAGATGTAAACTCAGGATTAGTACAGGATAAGTAATGTTGTACAGTGACATGCACCTGCCAGAATAGTGAGCGCAGCTTGGAGGATAAAACAGGATGTAACTCAGGATTAGTACAGGATAAGTAATGTATGTACACCAGTGACTGGAACAAGAGAAATAGTGAGTGCAGCTCTGGAGGATATTATACAGGATGTATCTCAGGATCAGTAGGAGGATAAGAATGTATGTACAGTGACGGCACCAGCAGAATAGTGTGTGCAGCCTCCTGGAGGATAAAACAGGCTGTAAACTCAGGGAGGGATAAGTACAGGATATGTAATGTATGTAACAGTGACTGCACCAGCAGAAGAATAGTGAGTGCAGCTCTGGTGGAGGATCAATACAGGATTGTTAACTTAAGGATCAGTACAGGATTAAGTAATGTATGTACAACAGTGACTGCACCAGCAGAATAGTGAGCGCAGCTCTGGAGGATAATACAGGATGTAACTCTGGATCAGTACAGGTTATGTAACGTCATGTAACAGTGACTGACCACCAGATGAATTGTGAGCGCAGCTCTGGTGGATAATACAGGCATGTTCAGGGGCATCGTTACTTAGTGAATAAGACAATGTATGCCAACAGTGAATGCACCACAGAATAGGTGCAGGCAGCCTCAGGAATATTAATACAGGATGTAACTCAGGGTCATACAGGATAAGTACTGTGATGTACAGTGACTTGCACCCAGCAGAATAGTGATGCAGCTCTGGAGTATAATACAGGATGTAAACTTCTGGATTCAGTTAGGACATAAGTAATGTATGTAGTGACTGACCAGCAGAGAATAGGATGTGAACTCCTTCTGCGAGGATGCTGCGGATGGGGGCAGGGCACTTTTGCACATTTGCTGTTGAGGGCTGGTGGTTAAATCCTCTTTTGGTGTCCGCTTTCCTCAGGAAACCATTGGACGGACACGATGAACTGATGTAGGGTTGTTGAGGGAGTGGGTGATCGCCAAGTACTCGGCGCAGAGTGTTGTGTCGGTGTCCTGCTCTTTCAGCGTGGTTCTTTCCAGTGGGGCGCCCTTTTTGCCGCATAGGTGGGCCTTGCTGCATCAAATAGAGCGTCTGGTGAGCTCACACGCCCCGGACCCCAACAACTACAACTCCCAGCCTGATGCGAGAAGAGAAGCCCAATGAGGCTGAGGCAACCCAGAGGCTGCACCTTTGGTACCTGACATTTTTTTTTTCCCTTTTCCACCCCCTTGTGTCTCCCCCACAACATCAGGATCCATCTGCCCAACTGGGGGGCTCGCGCGCGGGGGACGGCACCGGCGGGGCGGGGAGGGCCCCGTGAACGTGCGTCTCACACCCTTCGGTACTCAGTTTCCTTCCATTCGTTATTTGAAAGCGTACATCGGAGCCGGCCGCGAGAACGCCACGACGACCCAGTGCGGACCCCGCCCCGCAGACCGCGGACTAGGTCGCGGACCACGACCCCCCCTCCTCTTTGCATTATGGCCTGGGCCCGCTGTGAGGCGCTCCCATCCCTGTTTTACATAAACCTTCGTACAGCACCGCCTATCCTCTCCTTTCTGACAGGCCTGCGATGTGTGACTCTCCTGTGGTCCGTTCGCGTTCCTCAAGCACACAGGTTACGGCAGCCCCGGCTTGTTACCCCCACTGGGCACCCGCCCGGGGTCCTTTACCCCCTTACCCAGCCCGGGGTGGCTAAACTAATACCAAAACCCACCTACACCACACCAACACCTCGTACCACAGCGCCTATTCACCGCTATAACGGGATGGGGACACGTGAGTAACCTAAAAAAGCACCAGCCAGGACGACAAGAAGAGATGATTGAAAGAGGTAAACAAGCAAGAGACGCCCAACGAGGCCAAGATATTGCCACGGACAAAGAAGATCGAAAGGACCCGGATAGTTATTATCGACATGACCAAGTTGTGATATGAAACTTGTTGTACGTTGTGCTAGAGTTTTAGAGTTGAACATTTAATAACTTGACCCTTTGGTAAAGGTAGGTCACCAAAAAAAAGAAAGCGAAAGAAGGAGAAAGCAAACAGAGGCACAGCACCCAGGATGGGACTACTCAACGCAACGGTCCCAGGGCAAACATGGTCACAGGATGTCACACACGAGAAGCCACACCGGGCGGGAGGGATGGGAAAGGCGGTTTCAAAAGCGTCCAGCACACCCTGGCCTGGTGCCCTCATCACACAAAAGACAGCATGTGAACCAACCGGACTGTGCGTGCACCCGCGTGTGTAAGCACAAACACAACACGCGCAGCAAACAGGGATGATGGAAAACTAGGCTACAAAAAAAACAACGAGAAGAAACAAACGGGCTGTTACACCTCTGACCCCACAACCCGGCGACACAAGATCACAACACGGAACCCCCCACCCACGGCATTGTACAAGAGGTCAACAAGAGCAGAAAAACGGATGGTAAAGAAGGTAAAAAAAGCGCCGAAACAAGGATCGTGCGTACAGGCTGTAACAAAAAGATAGACGAACACAAACCCCAGGCATTTCCCTATTTCCACCCCGCTCCCTAAACCCCAGGATTTTAA
The DNA here is from genome assembly GCA_025379985.1 of Phyllomedusa bahiana. Lineage (NCBI taxonomy): Eukaryota > Metazoa > Chordata > Amphibia > Anura > Hylidae > Phyllomedusa > Phyllomedusa bahiana. Next base: position 15,012 of record JAODAL010048358.1, on the reverse strand, counting down.
CCTCTGTCCACCCTCTAATCCCCGGCATTGTAAACACGAGGTAAAAATGACCAGCAGCAGACAACCCCACCGGATGGTAATGAAAAAGGAGGGTCAAAACAAGAAAAGACAAAACGGATGGTATAAAAGAGCAGAAAAACGGATATGCGTGGTACAACACCAAAGAAAGAAACGCGAAGCAAAGGCATGGTACCAAAAGAGAAGCAAAAAATCCCGCCACATGGCACTGGTAAAGGGTCCACACACTCTCCTCCCCAACATTTTAACCCCCCTCCTCCTCCCCCCCCCGGGGCCGACGCATTCTCCCCACCCCCTCTACTCCCCCCACCCGGCTAGGGCGCATTACACCCCCCCCTCCTCCTACCCCACACGCCTCATGCCGTGACATGGGCAGCGAGAGGCTTCAACAACCCCCGAAGCCCGACCGGCCTTCAGGCACGTCGCACGCACCCCCGCCACCCCCCTGCATACCCCGCCTCCCGCAAGCACCGGGGTCATTACCCCCCTCTCCTCCCCCCGGCATTACCCCCCTCTCCTCCCCCCGGCATTACCCCTCTTTCCCCCCCCTCCTCTCCCCGGCATTACCCCTCTTTCCCCCCCCTCCTCTCCCCGGCATTACCCCTCTTTCCCCCCCCCCCCTCCTCTCCCCGGCATTAGCCCTCTTCCCCCCCCACCTCCTCTCCCCGGCATTAGCCCTCTTACCCCCTCTACTCCCCTGGCATTAGCCCTCTTACCCCCCTCTCCTCCCCCCGGCATTAGCCCTCTTACCCCCCTCTCCTCCCCCCGGCATTACCCCTCTTACCCCCCCTCTCCTCCCCCCGGCATTACCCCTCTCCCCCCCCCCCCCCCCCCCCCCCCCCCCCCTCTCCTCCCCCCGGCATTACCCCCCTCTCCCCCCCCCCCCCCCTCTCCTCCCCCCGGCATTACCCCTCTTACCCCCTCTCCTCCCCCCGGCATTCCCCTATTACCCTCCCTCTTCCCCCGGCATTTACCCCTCTTTCCCACCTCTCTCCCACGGCATTACCCCTCTTACCCCCCCTCGCCTCCCCCCCGGCATTACCCCTCTTACCCCCTCTCCTCCCCCCGGCATTACCCCTCTTACCCCCTCTCCTCCCCCCCGGCATTACCCCTCTTACCCCCCTCTCCTCCCCCCCCCCCCGGCACTACCCCTCTTCCCCCCCTCTCCACCCCCCGGCACTACCCCTCTTACCCCTCTCTCCCCCCCCCGGCATGACCCCTCTTACCCCCCGCGCCTCCCCCCGGCATTAGCCCTCTTACCCCCCTCTCCACCCCCGGAATTTACCCTCTTAGCTCTAATGTTACACACGGGCAATACCCAGACGTATTCAGTCCGTAATTACAGCGCCCATAGTGCGCCAAATTACGGCTGGAATCCGTCCCATTTATTGTCGGTATTGCACATTTTCCATAGAGAGCTATGGATTCTGTCTCCTCTTCCTGCTCGGCGAATCCGCCGCGGGGGGAGATAAGTGACGTGAATTACCAGCGGCGTATACGCGGCGCTAGTAATCATAGTCTATGGGCCGGCGAGGTGCCCCCCCCCCGCTCCCCTCCCGCCCCCCGGACCACACCGGGTAATCTACGCCTGCAATAAGCCGTCTGTGAACCTAGCCTTACCCCCCTCTCCTCCCCGGCATTACACCTCCTACCCCCCTCCCCCTGCATTACCCCTCTCACCTCCCCCCCTCTCCTCCCTCTTATCCCGGCATTACGCCTCCCCTCCACCCCCCCCGGCATTACACCACCTACCCCCCACCCCCTGCATTACCCCTTCCTCCCTTATGATCCCCGGCACTTACACCACCCTCCCCCCCCCGGGGCATTACACCTCCTACCCCCACTTCCCGCATTACCCCGCTCACCATCCACCCCCCCACCCCACTCTCTCCCTTCTAATCCCCGGCATTAACCCTCCTCCTCCCCCCCCCCACCCCCCCCCCGGCATACATCCTACCCCCTTCTCTGCATTGCCCCTCTTTCCCCGCTCTCCTCCGCCCCCGGCATTACACCGCCAACCCCCCACCCCCTGCATTACCCCTCTCCTCCCTTCTAATCCCCGGCATTACACCTCCCCCCCCGGCATTACACCTCCCCCCCCGGCATTACACCTCCTACCCCCCTCCCCCTGCATTTCCCCGCTCACCTCCACCCCCCCCCCACCCCACTCTCCTCCCTTCTAATCCCCGGCATTACACCTCCCTCCCTCCCCCCCCCCCCCCCGGCATTACACCTCCTACCCCCTTCTCCGCATTGCCCCTCTTTCCCCGCTCTCCTCCGCCCCCCGCCTTACACCGCCCACCCCCCACCCCCTGCATTGCCCCTCTCCTCCCTTCTAATCCCCGGCATTACACCTTCCCCCCCTGCATTACAATTCCTACCCCCCTCCCCCTGCATTACCCCGCTCACCTCCACCCCCCCCCAACCCCACTCTCCTCCCTTCTAATCCCCGGCATTACACCTCCCTCCCTCCCCCCCCCCCCCGGCATTACACCTCCTACCCCCTTCTCCGCATTGCCCCTCTTTCCCCGCTCTCCTCCGCCCCCGGCATTACACCGCCTACCCCCCACCCCCTGCATTGCCCCTACTCCTCCTTCTATTCCCGGCATTTAACACCTCCCCACACAGGCCATTACACCTCCACCCCCCTCCCCCTGCATTACCGCTCACCTCCACCCCCTCCCCCCCCCCCCCACCCCCACTCTCCTTTCCCTTCTAATCCCCGGCATTTACACCTCCCTCCCTCACCCCCCCACCCCGGCATACACCATCCTACCACCTTTCTCGCATTGCCCCTCTTTACCCGCCTCCTCCGCCCCCGGCATTACACCTCCTACCCCCCTCCCCCTGCATTACCCCTCTCCTCCCTTCTAATCCCCGGCATTACACCTCCCCCCCCCCGGCATTACACCTCCTACCCCCCTCCCCCTGCATTACCCCGCTCACCTCCACCCACCCCCCCCCCCCACCCCACTCTCCTCCCTTCTAATCCCCGGCATTACACCCTCCCCTCCCCCCCCCCCCACCGGCAGTACACCTCCTCAACCCCTTCTCGGACATTGCCACTTTTCCCCGCTTCTCCTCGCCCCGGCATTACACTTCTTACCTCCCCACCCCCCCCCCCGGCTTAATCCTTTTACCACCCCCCCCCTTTCTCCACCCGGCATTTACCCCCCGCTTCTTCCCGGCATTACACCTCTTACCCCTCTCTCCTCCCCTCCACAGGATGGGCGCTCCCCCAGGAAGCGGGGCGTGAGCTGTCAGTTTGGGCCCGATGTGACCCGCATGTTCCTGGAGGAGAACGGTCTGGACTACATCATCCGCAGCCACGAGGTGAAGGCCGAAGGCTACGAGGTGACGCACGGCGGCCTCTGCGTCACCGTCTTCTCTGCGCCAAACTACTGGTAGGTGACTCGTCTCCCCTGCGCAGGCAGGTAGATGCACAGCCCCCCGGTGGCAGGTAGCCCCCTTCAGGTCGACACACAGTCACCCGTAGGCAAGCAGGTGCACCGTTCCCCTCCTCGTTGGGCAGGTAGGCAACATGCCCCCCCCTCACTTTAGGTATATAGCCCTTGCAGGTAGGACACACTTGCCCAAACCTCATATAGGGTATATAGCCCCTTGCAGGTAGACAACAAGCTCCCCCTCACTATAGGTATATAGCCCCTTGCGGTAGCACACGCCCCCCCTCACTATAGGTATAAGCCCCTTGCAGGTAGGCACACAGCTCCCCCCTCACTATGGTATAAAAGCCCCTTGCGGTAGGCACACAGCTCCCCCTCACTATAGGTATATAGCCCCTTGCAGGTAGGCACACAGCTCCCCCTCACTATAGGTATATAGCCCCTTGCAGGTAGGCACACAGCCCCCCCTCACTATAGGTATATAGCCCCTTGCAGGGTTGGCACACCCCCCTCTCACTATAGATATATAGCCCCTTGCAGGGTAGGCACACAGCCCCCTCCCTCACTATAGGTATATAGCCCCTTGCAGGTGGGCCCACACAGCCCCCTCTATAGGTTTTATAGCCCCTTGCAGGTAGGCACACAGCTCCCCCTCACTATAGGTATATAGCCCCTTGCAGGTAGGCACACAGCCCCACCTCACTATAGGTATATAGCCCCTTGCAGGTAGACACACTGCCCCCCCTCACTATAGGTATATAGCCCCTTGCAGGTAGACACACAGCCCCAACTCACTATAGGTATATAGCCCCTTGCAGGTAGGCACACAGCGCCCCCACACTAGAGGTCTATAGCCCCTTGCGGGTAGAAAACGCGCCCCCCCTCACTATAGGTATATAGCCCCTTTGCAGGTAGGCACACACTGCCCCCCTCATATTAGGTATATAGCCCCTTGCAGGTAGGCACACAGCCCCATCTCACTATTGGTCTATAGCCCCCTGCTGGGAGGCACACATGTGCCCCTCACTATAGGTATATAGCCCCTTGCAGGTAGGCACACAGCACCACCTCACTATAGGTATATAGCCCCTTGCAGGTAGGCACACAGCTCCCCCTCACTATAGGTATATAGCCCCTTGCAGGTAGGCACACAGCCCCCTCTCACTATAGGTATATAGCCCCTTGCAGGTAGGCACACAGCCCCCCCTCACTATAGGTATATAGCCCCTTGCAGGTAGGCACACAGCTCCCCCTCACTATAGGTATATAGCCCCTTGCAGGTAGGCACACAGCCCCCCCTCACTATAGGTATATAGCCCCTTGCAGGTAGGCACACAGCCCCACCTCACTATAGGTATATAGCCCCTTGCAGGTAGGCACACAGTTTCCCTTCACTATAAGGTAATAGCCCTTGCAGGTAGGACACACAGCTCCCTTCACTCTAGGTATATAGCCCCTTGCAGGTAGCCACACACCCCCCCCTCACTCTATCTATATAGCCCCTTGCAGGTAGGCACCCAGCTCCCCCTCACTATAGGTATATAGCCCCTTGCAGGTAGACACACAGCTCCCCTTCACTATAGGTATATAGCCCCTTGCAGGTAGGCACACAACCCCCCTCACTATAGGTATATAGCCCCTTGCAGGTAGGCACACAACCCCCCTCACTATAGGTATATAGCCCCTTGCAGGTAGGCACACAGCTCCCTCTCACTATAGGTATATAGCCCCTTGCAGGTAGGCACACAGCCCCCTCTCACTATATGGAAATAGCCCCTAGCAGGAAGGAACACAGCCCCCTCCCCCTCACTATAGGTATATAGCCCCTTGCAGGTAGACACACTGCCCCCTGTAGGTAGGTGCACAGTAGGTAGATGTGGCAGCTCTGACTTAAGAAAAAAAAAAAATAGCTACTCGCCTCTCCCCGGCTGTGGGAGCTCTGGCGTGAGCTGACGTCATCACTCTGTCTACGCCCAGACTTGTCGCAGGGGCCAAATTATGCCAGTGGCTGCCGTGGAGGGCCCCTGTGCTCATGGGGCCCTGGGAAGCCTCCTACCCTGCCCAATGAATAAGCCCTGGTCTCCCCTGCGCTCGTCCCGCTGCTGACTCTCTGCTTTCTCCCCCCCAGCGACCAGATGGGGAATAAAGGGGCGTACATCCATCTCAGCGGCTCCGACCTCAAGCCCAAGTTCCACCAGTTTGATGCGGGTAAGGGCCCCCCCCCCCCCCACTAGTCACTGCAGGGTCCGGCTGCCCGCGCCTTGCCTCCCCCCCATTCCCCAGTGGTGCCCCCCTTTTTTCCCCCGCCCCCCCGGTATTTTGCAGCAAAGAGGGGGTGATTCCTTGTGGGGATACCTCCCCTCTGTGCTCGCTTTTTCCCCTGGGGGGCCCCTCAGGGGGTGCCCTCCCTCTGTGCTCTGCTTACCCCCCTGGGGGGCCCCTCATGGGGGCCCCCCCCTTGTTTTCTGCTTATCCCGGGGGGTCCCGGGGGGTTGACCCCCCCCTCTTGCCTCCTTACCCCTGGGGGCCCTCATGGGGTGACCCGTTGTGCCCCTGCTTATCTCCTGGGGGGTCCTCATGGGGTGACCCTGCCCCTCTGTCCTCTTACCCCCTGGGGGGCCCGGGGGTTTTTCCCTGCCCCCCTATGTTTGTTATCTCCGGGGGGGTCCCCCCAGGGGTACCCGGGGTGGGGGGGGGCCTTCTGCTTTATCCCTGGGGGTCCTCTGGGGTCCCCCGGGGGGGGGCCGGCTCTGCTTATCCCTGGGGGGTCCTCAGGGGGTTTCCCTGCCCCGGCTCCTCCTTTTTTCCTGTGGGGGTCCTCAGGGGGAATCCCCTCTGTGCCGTTATCTCCGGGGGGGTCCTCATGGGTCCCCTCCCCCCTCTGTGCCTGTTTTATTCCTGGGGGGCCCTCATGGGGTGACCCGCCTTTGTGCCTGCTATCCCCGGGGGGGTCCCCCGGGGGTGACCCTGCCCCCTTGCTTGCTTACCCCCTGGGGGTCCTCATGGGGGGGCCCCTGCCCCCTCTTGCTCTGCTTATCCCCTGGGGGGTCCTCATGGGGTGACCCTGCCCCTCTGTGCTCTGCTTATCTCCTGGGGGGTCCTCATGGGGTGACCCTGCCCCTCTGTGCTCTGCTTATCCCCTGGGGGGTCCTCATGGGGTGACCCTGGGTTTGGGGGGTCCCCTGTTTAAAATTCCCTGGGGGGGCCCTCATGGGGGCTGGTGTTTGTGTTGTTTTTTGGGGGTTTGGGGGGGTCCGCCTGTTTACCCGGGGGGGGGTCCTCATGGGGTGCCCCCCCTTTGGGGCCCCCTCTGCTTATCCCCTGGGGGGTCCTCATGGGGTGACCCTGGGTGGAGGGGGTCACACTCTGCTTATCTCCTGGGGGGTCCTCATGGGGTGACCCTGGGTGGAGGGGGTCACGCTCTGCACCGGGGGGTCCCTCATGGGGTGCCCCGGGGTGAGGGGGGGGTACGCTCGTTATCCCCCTGGGGGGTCCCATGGGGTCCCCTGGGGGGGGGTCCGCCTGCTTCCCCCCTGGGGGGTTTCCTCATGGGGTGACCCGGGTGGGGGGGGTAAAACCCTTGCTTACCCTTGGGGGGCCTCATGGGGTGACCCTGGGTGGAGGGGGTCACGCTCTGCACCCTTCTCATTTTGCTCTTCTCTCCGCAGCCGCACCCCAATGTCAAGCCCATGATGTACGCCAACTCGCTGCTGCAGATGGGGATGATGTGAGGACGCCGCGCTCCCACGATTTGGCGATAGAGGAATATTTTTCTTACTGTAGCGGACGCGTCTGAGCGAGGTGTGAGCGTGCGGGGGGCGTGTCAGCTGCAAACGCACAATAATCCCGCCCCCGTCTCCTCCAGGCCCCGCCCCCCGCGCTGTCATTACTTGGCTTCTAATAAAGGTTCTGATTACACCACCGATGGCCTCGTTTCAGTATGCAAATCGACATGAGACCCCGCCCACAAGTCCTATGCCTCGCCCCATGTTACTCGCAGGTATTGGCCCCCCCCTGACGGTATCACCCGCAGCAGATCTGAGGTGGTCTCCCCGAAATCACGCAATCACTTGCGGGCTTCCCCCTTGTTAGTTTTTCTTCCTGGCACGACTGGGCCCATAGATCCTTTTACTTTCCCCCACATTGAGGGGAGCACCCCACTGAGCTGTGACCGAGATCAGGGGCGGCCCCTTTGTATAAATTTTGGGTTCCCTTTTGGATTCCCCGTGGTGCCCCTTTGTGGGATCCCTGGCTCAGGACCCCCCGGCCCCCAAGGGGTGATACATGGTGTGGAGCCCCTGTATTGTTATCTGGGTCGTGAGGGCCCCTGTGTATAGTGGTGTTCATGAATCAGTGAGGTCCCTCGTATATGGGTCATGTTAGTGAGGGCCCGGGTATTGGGATCATGGTCAGTGGGGGGCCCTTTGTTATCGGGTCAGGAGCGGCCCGGGGTTTTAGTGGTGATCGGGAATCAGGAGCAAAGCCTTGGGTAATGTGTTTTGGAATAGTGGCGCCCCTGTTTGGGTGATACATGGATCAGTGGGGGCCCCTGTGATGGGGGGATAAAGGGAATAGGGGGCCCCCGGGCCCTGGATTTTTTTAAAAAAATCGAAAAGGGCCCGTTTGGGGGACAAACATACCCCCGAAATTTTTTTTCTTCCCCCCCCTTTTTGTGGTGATACATGGGTCATGAGGGCCCCCTTGTATAGTGGGGTACGGGGAATCTGGCGGCCCCTGGGTATGGGGTTATACAATGGAAAATGAGCGGACCGGATAGGGGGGCCAGAATCAGTAGCGCCCCTGTGTTAGGGTGTCCATGGAATCGTGGAGGGTGGATAGTTAACAGGAAAGTGAGGGTCTTTTTAAAAAAAGTGGTAAAGGAATAGTGGCCCTGGCCCTTTTTATAGGGGATATTAGATCATACGGCCCCCTGCGATGTGGGTACAGGGAATCGTAGCGGCCCACGGTATAGTGGGATACGGAAAATCAGTGAGCGGCCCTGTGTAAAATGGTATACGGGAAACATGAGGGGCCCCCTGTTTAAAATGGTGATACATGGAATCAGGGGGGCCCCTGTTATATGGTGATACATGGAACCAGTGAGGGCCCCTGTTTGGGTGATACAAAAAACAGTGAGGGGCCCCGGTTTATAGGGTGATACTGGAATCAGTGAGGGGCCCCCGGGTTTAAAGGGTGATAATGGAATCAGTGAGGGCCCCTTTAAGTGGTGATACAGGGGATCATGAGCGGCCCCTGGTTAGGGGAACATGGAATCAGGGGCGCCCCTCGTATAGTGGTGATATTTGAATCGTGAGGGCCTGGTATAGGGGTGATACATGGAATCGGGAGCGCCCCGGGATAGTGGTGTAATGGAATCAGTGAGCCCCCGGGTTATAGGGTATACATGGAATCATGGCGCCCCTGTTTAGGGGTGATACATGGAATCAGTGAGGCCCCTGGTATAGTGGTGTACAGGGGAATCAGTGGGGGCCCTGTGTATAGGGGTTTACAGGGGAATCAGTGAGGGCCCCCTGTATATTGGTGAAATGGAATCAGTGAGGGCCGTGTTGGGTGTACATGGAATAGTGAGGGGGCCCCGGGTTTAGGGGTGATACGGGAACAGTGAGCGGCCCTTGGTAAGTGGGATCATGGAATCGGAGCGCCCCTGTTATAGGTGATACATGGTAGTGAGCGGCCCTGGTTAGTGGTGATACATAATCAGGGCGGCCCCTTAATAGTGGTGAAAAGGGAATCAGTGGGCCCCCTCATGGCGGAATCAGGGGCCCTGTTTAGGGGAACTGGAATCAGTAGCGGCCCCTTTGGTTAGTGGGATAAGGGGAACAGTGAGCGGCCCCTGTGTATTGGGTGATACATGGAACCCCGTGAGCGGCCCCTGGTTAGTGGGGAAAAAAGGGAATCTGAGCCCCCCCCCTTTATGTGGTGTACGGAATCATGAGGGCCCCTTTTTAGTGGGTTAATGGAATCATGAGGGCCCCGGGTTATATGGTGATAATGGAACAGTAGCGGCTTTGTTTAGTGGTGATCATGGAAACAGTGAGCGGCCCTTGGGGAAAGGGGTATAATGGATTCAGTGGCCCGGCCGGTATAGGGGATACAGGGAAATCATTTGGGCCCAACTTTTTGTTAGTGGTGATACAGGAACAGTGAGCGGCCCCCTGTGTTTGTGGTGATCATGGAATCAGGAGGGGCCCTTTTGGGTTAGTGGTGATACATGGATCAGTGAGCCCCCTGTTATGGTGATAAGGGAAATCAGTGGACGGGTCCTGTGTATAGTGGGAACATGGAATCATGGCCCCCCGGGTTTTAGTGGTGATCATGGAATCATGAGGGGCCCCTGTGTATGTGGTGATACAGGGGTTATGAGGGGCCCCCGGATAGTGGGATAAGGGAATCAGTGGGGGCCCCCCCGGGTTAGTGGGAACAGGGAAATCATGAGCGGCCCCTGGTATAGGGGTAAATCTGGATCGTGAGCCCCCTGGTTTATATGTGATACAGGGATCAGTGGGGGCCCCCCCTGCTATAGTGGTGATCATGGATCGTGACCCGGCCCCCTTGTTTTAAAGGGTGTAAGGGGAATCAGTGGGCGGCCCCTGTGTATAGTGGGATAATGGTCGTGAGGGCCCCTGGTTAAAGTGGGATCATGGAATCAGTGAGCGGCCCCGGGTATAGGGTGATAAGGGATCGTGAGCGGCCCCTGGTATAGGGGTGATACAGGGAATCAGTGACGGCCCTGGTATATGGTGAAACATGGAATCAGTCCCCCCGGGGCCCTTAGTGGTGATACAGGGGAACAGTGGGGCCCGGGGTTATAGGGTGTACAGGGGAATCGTGAGGGCCCCGGATAGTGGGAACAGGGAATCGGAGGGCCCCTGGTATAGTGGTGATACTTAAATCAGTGAGGGCCCCGGTTATAGTGGTGATAAGGGAATCAGGAGCGCCCCGGTATAGTGGTATAAGGGAAATCATGAGCGGCCCTTGTTATGGTGATACAGGGAATCATGAGCGCCCCTGGTTGGGTAAATTTGGAAATCAGTGAGCGGCCCCTGTGTATATTGTTAAAAGGAATCAGTTAGCGGCCCCTGTGTATATGGGATAAAAGGAAATCATGAGGGGCCCCGGTAAGTGGTGATACATGGAATCAGTGAGCGGCCCCCCTGGTAGTGGTGTTCTGGTCGTCTGAGGGAACCCCCCCCCCCCCCTTTGTATAGTGGTGATCATGGAACCCAGTGAGGGGCCCCTGCGTATAATGGTGATACAGGGAAATCAGTAGCGCCCCTGGAAGGGTGTCAGGGGTCAGTGAGGGCCCCGGTTAGGGGATACGGAATCAGTGACGGCCCCGGGTATAGTGGTGATAATGGAATAGGAGGGGCCCCTCCCTAAGTGGTGATACAGGGAATCAGTGAGCGGCCCTTGTATGGGTGATACTGGAATCAGTGAGGGGGCCCCTTGAAAAGGGGGTGATAATAAATCCAGTGAGGGCCCTTATAAAATGGTGATACAGGGAAATTCAGTGGCGGCCCCTGTTTAGGGGGATACAGGGAAACAGTGAGGGGCCCCTGTTTAGTGGTGAACATGGAATCAGTGAGGGCCCTTTTGGAAAAGGGGTGATAAATGAATCAGTGAGGGGCCCTGCGTTAGTGGTGATAAGGGAAATCAGTGGGGCCCCCTGTTATAGGGTGTAAGGGGGAAATCGTGAGCGGCCCCTGGTTATAGGGGTGATACAGGAATAGTGAGGGGCCCCTGGTATAGGGGTGAAAATGGAATCAGGAGGGCCCCCTGGTAATTGATCATGGAAAAGGTGAGCGGCCCCCGGGGTTAAGTGGTGTACAGGAAATCAGGGCGCCCCTGCGTTTAGTGGTGATCCCAGGGAATCAGTGGCGGCCCTGGGTAGGGTGATACAGGGGAACAGTGAGGGCCCCTGTGTTAGGGGTGTACATGGAATCAGTAGGGCCCCGGGGTTAGGGGTGATCCCGGGGTCAGTGAGGGCCCCCGGGTTATATGGGATCAGGGGAACAGTGAGCGCCCCGGGTTATGTGGGATAATGGAATCAGTGAGGGGCCCGGGGTTATAGGGTGTAAGGGAATCAGTGGCGGCCCCGGGTTATAGTGGGTACATGAATCAGTGGGGGCCCCCGGGTTATAGGGGTGATAAGGGGGGGGAATCAGGAGCGCCCGGGGTATTAGGGTGTACTGGAAATGAGGGGCCCCGGTTAGTGGTAACATGGAATCAGTGGGGCCCTGTATATAGTGGTGATACTGGAACGGGGGGGCCCCCTGGTTAGTGGTGAACATGGAATCAGTGGGGGGGGACCGTTTATAGGGTGAACATGGATCAGTGAGCGCCCCCTTATGTGGTATACGGGATCAGTGAGGGCCCCTTTTATAGGGTTTTTGGGATCAGTGAGGGGCCCCCCGTTAAGGGTATACAGGGGAATCATGACGGCCCTGTGTATAGGGTGATACATGGAATCATGGGGGGCCCGGGTTATAGGGTGTACAGGGAAATTGGTGACGGCCCCTTTGTTTAGTGGTGAACAGGGAAATCAGTGAGGGCCCTGGTAGGGGTTGTATGGAATAGTGAGGGCCCTGGATGGGTGTAATAAAATCGTGAGGGCCCGGGTTAGTGGTGATACATGGAATCAGTAGCGGCCCCTGGTATAGTGGTAAAAGGGAAATGGCGGCCCCTGGTATGTGGTGTACATGGAATCTGAGGGGGCCCCTGGTATATGGTGTACATGGACGTAGCGGCCCCTGGTTAGTGTGATACATGGAATCAGTGACGGCCCTGGTTAGTGGGAACATGGAACATGGGGCCCCGGGTTTATAGGGGATAATGGAATCGTGAGGGGCCCCCTGCGTTAGGGTGATACTGGTTCAGTAGGGCCCCTGTTAGTTGAACCATGGAATCGTGAGCGGCCCTGGAAATTTGGTTAAGGGGAATCTTTTTCCCCCTGTGTATTTTATACTAATTTTCGGGGGGTTTTTTTTTTATGGGTGATACATGGAATAGTGAGGGGCCCCCTGTGTATAGGGTGATACAGGGAAATCGTGGCGGCCCCTTGTATAGGGGATACGGGAAATCATTGAGGGGCCCCCCTGGTATAGGGTGATAGGGAATCAGTGGGGGCCCCCTGGTATGGGTGTACATGGAATCAGTGACCCCTGGTAAGTGGTATAATGGAATCGTGAGGCCCCTGGTTTGTGGTGAAAAGGGAATAGTGGTCCCCTGCTATAGGGTGTCATGGATCGTGAGCGGCCCCTGTTATGGGGTATACAGGGAAATCAGTGGGGCCCCTGTTTAGGGGTGAAAAGGGGGATCGTGAGCGGCCCTGGTATAGGGTGATAATGATCAGGAGGGGCCCCTGTTATAGGGATACATAAAATCAGTGGCCCCCCTTTTAAAAGTGGGATACAGGAATCAGGGAGGCCCCGGGTTTTAAGTGGTGATACATGGATCAGTGAGGGCCCCTTGAAAGTGGTGATACATGGAATCAGGGAGCGGCCCCTTGGATAGTGGTGTAAGGGAAATCAGTGAGGGGCCCTGTGTATAGTGGTGATACATGGAATCAGTGAGCGGCCCCTGGATAGGGGTGATAATGGAATCAGGGGAGCGGCCCCTGGTATTGGTGAACATGAATCAGTGAGGGGCCCCGTGTTGTGGTGAAAATGGAACAGTGGGGCGGCCCCTGGTATAGTGGTGAAACAGGGAAAAACCCAGTGAGGGCCCCCTGTGTTAGTGGTGATACATGGTCGTGAGGGGCCCCTGGTATGTGGATACAGGGAATCAGTGAGGGCCCTGCGTATAGTGGTGATACTTGATCAGTGAGGGCCCCTGTGTATAGTGGGTTCAGGGAATCAGTGACGCCCCTGGTATAGTGGGATTCATGGATCAGTGAGCGGCCCCTGCAGATAGTGGGGTCCCCATGGAATCATGAGCGGCCCCTGGTGTAGTGGGGATAAGGGAATCAGTGAGCGGGCCCCTTTGTATAGTGGTGATTTGATCAGTAGCGGCCCCTGAGTATAGTGGTGATACATGGATCAGTGAGCGGCCCCTGTGTAAGTGGTGTACATGGCCCAGTGAGCGGCCCCTGTTGTATAATGGTGAATAAAAGGGAAATTTCATGAGGGCCCCTTTTATATAATGGTGATACATGGAATCAGTGAGCGGCCCCTGTTTATAGTGGTGATACATGGAATCAGTGAGCGGCCCCTGCGTATAGTGGTGATACATGGAATCAGTGAGCGGCCCTTGTATAGTTGGTGTCCCAGGGGAATCAGTGAGCGGCCCTGCGTATAGTGTTGATACATGGAATCAGTGGGGCCCCCTGTGTATAGTGGTGAACGGGGGAATCAGGGAGCGGCCCCTGTGTATAGTGTGATACTTTGGAATCAGGGGCGGCCCCTGCGTATGGGTGGTGGATAAAAATCAGTGAGTGGGTCCATTGTTATAGTGGTGAATTCATGGATCAGTGAGCGGCCCCTGTGTATAGTGGTGATACATGGAATCAGTGAGCGGCCCCTGCGTATAGTGGTGATACATGGAATCAGTGAGCGGCCCCTGTATATAGTGGTGATACATGGAATCAGTGAGCGGCCCCTGCGTATAGTGGTGATACATGGAATCAGTGAGCGGCCCCTGTGTATAGTGGTGATACATGGAATCAGTGAGCGGCCCCTGAGTATAGTGGTGATACATGGAATCAGTGAGCGGCCCCTGTGTATAGCGGTGATACATGGAATCAGTGAGCGGCCCCTGTGTATAGTGGTGATACATGGAATCAGTGAGCGGCCCCTGTGTATAGTGGTGATACATGGAATCAGTGAGCGGCCCCTGTGTATAGTGGTGATACATGGAATCAGTGAGCGGCCCCTGCATATAGTGGTGATACATGGAATCAGTGAGCGGCCCCTGTGTATAGTGGTGATACATGGAATCAGTGAGCGGCCCCTGTGTATAGTGGTGATACATGGAATCAGTGAGTGGCCCCTGTGTATAGTGGTGATACATGGAATCAGTGAGCGGCCCCTGTGTATAGTGGTGATACATGGAATCAGTGAGCGGCCCCTGTGTATAGTGGTGATACATGGAATCAGTGAGCGGCCCCTGTGTATAGTGGTGATACATGGAATCAGTGAGCGGCCCCTGTGTATAGTGGTGATACATGGAGTCAGTGAGCGGCCCCTGTGTATAGTGGTGATACATGGAATCAGTGAGCGGCCCCTGCGTATAGTGGTGATACATGGAGTCAGTGAGCGGCCCCTGTATATAGTGGTGATCTGATCGTGAGGCCCTGCGTTAGTGGTGATACTGGTCAGTGACGGCCCTGTTAAGTGTGATACATGGAATCAGTAGGGACCCGTTATGGGTACATGGAATCAGTGGGCCCTGGATGTGGTGATACTGGAATCAGGAGCGGCCCTGTGTTAGTGTGAAAGGATCATGCGCCCTGATATGGTGATACATGGAATCAGTGAGCGCCCTTTATGGTGAATGGATCAGTGGCGCCCCTGGTAAGTGGTGATACAGAATCAGTGGGGCCCTGTTATATGGTGATACATGAATCTGAGGG
>JAODAL010048357.1:0-29091 GCA_025379985.1 Phyllomedusa bahiana | reverse complement strand
CCCCGCAGTCCCAAAATGGGGAAAACGGGAAAAGAAAAACGTAAGACAACCAAAAGGTCAATAACTGGGAGCAAAAGAACAAAACACAATGAAAAAAAAGGTCAGTACGCAGCACGGCAGGAAACAAAAGGGACAAAAAAAAGGAAACGCAAACTACGGGCAGAAGACCACTATAGCGGGCCCAATGAGGGAAGGGAAATAAAACCTTTTAAAAATCAAAACCAAGGAAAAGGCCCAGGTTTGGGGTCATAGGTGGAAAAAAACACAAGGTGGATAGGAACTGAAGGTTGTAAATAAAAAGGGAAAAAACCCTCATTAACCCAAGAGTGCGGGAGGTTTCCCCTGGCCAGGGCTTTGGGGCCGGGGATTTCAATCAAGCAAAAGGGGCGGGGGGGGAAAAAAACAGTTCAAAACTTAGTAAATAAAATTTCCCAAAACCAAAAAAAAACCAAAGGGCTTCCTTTGGGCAAGGGGCCGGCCGGGGCGAACAGACCCCAAAAAGCTGGGGTTCTGTCGGGAAATGATCACCTACCCTCCTTTCTTTTGGTGAATGGCCAGAAACATCATCTCCTCTAGTACTTTCAGCCTCCCCCCAAGGATGTCCCGCAGTCAACCCCCCCCCAGATTTTCGACTTCTTCCACATCTGGCAACTTACTCCCAAAAAAACCTACCCCTGTGCCCCACCCCATTCAAGAGACAAACCGCAAGGGATGCAGTGCACCAAATATGTAGGGGAATTTTGGGCTGACTTTTTAAAAATATCTGGGGGGAGTGGGTTAGGTTTTGGAAAGGATTTTGAATTGGTTTACCCCCTTCTTGATTTAAACCCGGGGGCCCCATTTAAATCGGGCCCGTTGCCCTCCCTTCGCCCCCCAATTTCCTTGTTTGGGCTTGGAAATGCTATTGTCCTAAGAAAGGGCTTTTGGGGCCCTTAGGGGAAAATCGATGCCCCCCCGCTCTAATCTGACAAAAATTTCAGGGCTCCATTGCCATGTGAGGAAGGACCCTAAATGGGAAAGGGAAAATGTAACTATGTGCACTGCAAATCCCCGATAACTGGTCCCAGTTTCACTCATTTTCCCTTCTTTGGGACTTCGCACCCCCAGAAAAAGAACTTGAGCTGCGTTCACGCTCGCCTCCAGTTTCTTTCTACCCACTCCCTTACTAACCCAACTTCGCGTCGTGCTCCCGGTAAGCCCCTCCCCCTTTAGCAATAAATCCATCTGCTGCAGGCCCCTTTCCCCACTTTTCCCATGGGCTTGGGGCCTCGTGGGCGCCCGTGCTGTTCCCTTTAAAGGGGGCCCTTGGGGGTGCCTTCCCAAAAATTTCCTCATCAATCGTTAGTGGGCTTGGGCTTTTTAAGGACCTATTCCCTGGTTACCTGTGCCCATTTATTGGTGTCCGTTGCCTATGTGTCTTCCATTTATGCGCATTCCATCTGCTTGACCTTACTGCCACCGACCTTCTGCTATGTTCTTGACTTCGCTAGTGCGCTGCCAGCCCTGATCTTGTTAATTGTGCTTGGACCACATTCTTTCCTCACCTTTCTGTACTACGCTTCCGGTTCATTGGCTGTCACTGCTAGGACTTATGTCAGTGGTGGCGACCTTGGGGTTCCCTGCGAAGTCCATCTGGCCTTGCAGCAGGCTCCAGTGAAGACCAGGAGGTCCCTTAGATTCCATACCTAGGCGTAAGTCTTCGCCAACCCTATGCGGTGACCTGTGGATGCACCACCTATTCCAGTGCCCTTGTGACATTGTTTACAGCTGGTGGATGTACACACTGTACTTTATTGAATATTATTGCAGTTGTCATGGTTGCATTGTATTTTTCCTGTTCACAGTTTGGTTAGTTGTTTTAGCCTGCCATTTTGGCAGTTATTTTACATTTATGTAACTATTTAGTAATTTGTTTCTGAGGTGGATATATTGGTGCATCTGGTCATACTGGATCAATAGCAAATACTGTACACCCACTTTCGTTGTTTGTTTTGCTTTTGTCCTTGTTTTTTTTCAGTAATTGTGTAATTTATGTTTTTTACTTGGTCCTTTTTTACTGTTTGTGTCTTGTGATTATTTGTTTGTATTACTAATCCTATATGGTTACTAATAAAATTATTTTTGTTTAAATAATTTCTCATTTTTTTGCGAATTTTCAAAAAAAATCATTATTTATTTTTTCTCCTTTCACCTCCTTTGTTGTTGGTTGGCTTTAAAATGTGTATATATTAAAAACAAAAATAAATAGATACATTTCATTAGATTCTATTATACAAATATAATTGTACATAAATCATTTTTCATTAGAAATAGACATAAATGAACTGTACATTTGTGTCTACATAGCAGAAAAAAAAAACTATGAGGATACAGATGTAGCTTTTTTATGATGATTGACAGCAATTGTTTTCAATCTCGTGACATTCTAACCACAAGATTAAGATTGTTCTGTAAGATGGAGAGCAATGTCATGTGTATAGGAAGAGAAGTATTTTAACTATGGTGGACAGTAATGGTTCGATTGAATCTTGTGATATGAAAGAGTAACTCTGCCTTGTATCATTGATAGGCGAGTTCATTTATGTGTATTTCAAATGAAAAATAACGTATGTGAATTATATTATTTCGTTCATATTTTAAATTTTTAACTTTTTCAAAGTAAAAGCTTACAAAATATATCTTTTATACAGATTATAATTTTTTTCATTCATCGAAATATGAATCATTAGGTCAAAATTTTGCATGATGTATACAATTTTTATCAGCATTTTTTCATTTTAATGTGTAGATATTTTGTTTTTTCTGTATGAAATTAAATTTTAATCAGAAATAGATCACTGTTTAAGTTTAATTTCTCTGCTTTCAGCCTATATTCTACATACGGTAGTAGCTGTCTCCCAAGGTCTCATTGGGACCCAAGGTTCACCAAGCAACATTACTACAATCGTTTGTATTCAAGAAAATTCTATTTTAACGGCTATTATTTTTATTCTACCCTGATGTGATGTGTTTGGTATTACTGATACTACTACAAAAACTCCACCATTACCCAATTATGAATGGGATTTTTTCATAGATGCTGTTTAGGTTTTATAATTTTTTATTATTTAATATTAATTTTATATTATATTATTTGATATTAATTTTAAATTATTTAATTTTATATTAAATTTATATTTTTAATTTTATATTTTTAATTTTATATAGTTTTATAATAAACATAAGTTAGTTTATATCACTTTAGTGGTATTAGTTGGGAAGGAATTGGTATTTTTTTGCCTATTGGCAATAAGAATTTATTTAGCATGGACCCTGCTTTCTGTCAGGAATTCTGTTGAGTCTTTTCTGGTGCACCAACCATGGTACCTACGATGCGCTACATTTATAAATCTCTAACTCACACTTCCATACACTCTGTGTATGAAACAAGCAAAAAACACACAGATGGTAACTTTCTTAAATCAATCTGATATTGTGTAAAATCAAAAACATCCGTAAAACAAAAATTCAAACCCTTAGACAATAAAAATATGCATGTTTCACTAAGATTTATACTAGAGATGTTAATAACATTACTGGCACTTTATTTTCAGTTGTGAAATTGCAAGTAATAGGCATCTCTAAATTCGCCAAGAGACCTGTTTTCTTTCATACCTCCACCTACTGGGTAATTTGGCCATACGTCTGCCCTCTCGGTGGGTCTCGGTGGGTCAGTCATTTTGCAGTTTACTAGAGTATCTTCCTCTGTTCCCTCTGTGGGGATTACGTGACCGTTGTTAATTTTTTTCCTCATCAGGGTTCAATATGTCAATTTATTTTATGTACTCCAACTGTACCTATATTAAGTAATTTTCTAGTTCTATCTTGGCATTTTTTTAAGGTCTTGGCTCTAACACCAAGCGCAACAAATTCAAAGAATCTTGTTTATGGGCATCTTTCAATACAAATTCTTTATCATCCTGATATTGAGACAGCTCTTTAAACACTCGCAATGCTCTAGGTGTCCATTCAGACTCATGATATAATTGCAATATATTATTAGTCCATAATAATTTCACTTCTTTTCCTGCTAAGTTCAGTACACAATTTTTTAAAGCGTGGGTCCTCAATACCTTGACTTCATAAAGTAGAAGAAATATGTCCAAGTTTTCCTGACCCTCAATGAGTGCATTGGTATTGCATAGGGCTTCTGCTATGTCTTTTTCTTCCTCCATCATCAATATCTGGTGCAAACTAGGTGTGCTCAGTGGTTATAGTAGAATAGTCTCATATAGTAAACAAGCAAAAAAGGAATGAACCTCGGCACCACCCCACCAAAACACACAGAAGATAAGAAGCCCAGTGCCCATACCAAAACAAAGGATGTACACAGATGTGCTCAGTGGATTAGTAGTCTGCAACAATGTGAGTTGATAGAAGATAATAAACTCCACGGCACTCGTCACTTCTATCATCCGAATTTCATTTGCAACTTGTTGCAAGTAGGCTAGGGTACCTAGACAGGCACTTAATACAGCCTATGACCATTTCACATACAATCATGTACTTCTTCAGGGCCTCATAGGGGATTATGCATCAACGTCCTTATATTCCCCTCTACCTGGCAACGACAATTAAAACAACTAGACAAATGCAAATAGCACTCTCAACTACAGTGTTTACAAACCATATACCAGGTTATAAAAAGGATGATAGATCATTATGAACATTTAGACTTAGTGGACCAAGAGCCTTAATCCATAGGATCCAACCTGCTTCACACTGCAGTAATCTGGTATGCTTATCTATACCATTACATGTGGTATGAATCCTTAGAGGCATCATTTCCATGTGTGTCTCACAGATGAGACACAAAATGGGGAGCCCTTTTTACCTGTTTGCAGAACTGTTCCTTAATTCATTTGAATAAAGGTCTTATAGTTTTGCATATATAATGAAAACCGCAACTACACAAAATTGCTGTCAGGACTCAATTATCTGGTCAGTTTCCTGCTGATAGGGTGCAATGCTCTGCATGAGTTAATTTATCTGGCCTGTGTCCACACCCTGGGAGAGGCTCTGCTGGTGAGCTCAAGAGAGACAGCTCTACAATCACTCTGAACAAAGGGTGTGTTACACAGACTAATAGGAGGGCCCGGGGACCACACCAATCAGCTTCAGAGGTGGTGGCACACTATTTAAACCTCCTCAATACCTTACTGCTTCACCTGTGAAAGCTTCTTGCTTGCTATTTCACCTGCTTTTAGTTACTGTGCTTTTCTTGTTACCAGACCTCGGCTCGTGTTCTTGACCCCAGCTTGTCTCCTGATTCACTACCTTGTTCTTGACTGTCTTCTTGCCCCTGGCTTGTTTCCTGGTATTCATTCTTTTTTTCTGATTTGTGGCCTGACATTACCACT
The DNA here is from genome assembly GCA_025379985.1 of Phyllomedusa bahiana. Taxonomy (NCBI): domain Eukaryota; kingdom Metazoa; phylum Chordata; class Amphibia; order Anura; family Hylidae; genus Phyllomedusa; species Phyllomedusa bahiana. The sequence goes on along the minus strand of JAODAL010048357.1, from coordinate 23,692 downwards.
CTGTTGCTGACCCGGACTGTTTTACCATTCTTTCTCCTGATGGGCCCTGCACCTAGTAGTGTAGGGACTGCCACCCAGTTGGGGGCTGCCATTTAGTGCAGTTCATAAACTAGGCAGGGACAGTGGGCTGGGGTTCAGTCAGGGCTCACTGTATTTCCCTTGAGGTGACAATTACATAAACTATAAAATTGCATCGACATTTAATAACTCATTAACCTTATATTTAACACTGCCCATTTTCACAACACAATCTTCATTCATATATCTACAAAACGAGCAAATCCCACATATATGGTTACCCTCTTTTGTAACTAATCATTCTGTTCTTTGATTTTACATGCTTTTACTAATTTATCTCTTAAATTGGTGCTTCTCCTAAATCACACGATTGGAGGGTTTGACATTTTTTTTTTACTCAATAAATCATAATTTTCTAGCAAACACCAATATCACCTTATAGTCTGTTTGATATAGTCTGCCAAGGGATTGAATTGAAAAGAAAATACACATCAATCCAACCTTTTATGTTTGTGATAACCATAAATTAAACTATTTTTATATTTCTATGCTGCCCTTTCGAATGCCAATGAGATTATTCTCTCACTTTAGCCTCTATTGCGTGATCTTTTCATTAATTCAACAGATTGTTCAATAAAATCAGAATATTCTGTGTTATTTCTTGTAAGCTGTAAAAATTGGCCATAATGAAGTCTCTTAGTTACACGAGGAGGGTGAAAACTATTCATATGCAATAACACATTTGTCACTGTCGGTTTGCAAAAACCCTTACTGATTTAGCTCATTATTAACCAACTTGATTACCACATCCAAAATTTCACCTCCAAAACCCCAAAGTTATAAGTGAACTGCATATTTATGTTATTTAAATTAACATCTGCTACAAATTCCTTAAATTGTTCCTCAGTTTCTGACCATATTAATATCATGGCATCATTGAAACGTTACTAGTGTACTATATACTGCAAAAAAGGATTGTCAACATCATAAATGTATATTTCTTTCCAAATGGCCAGAAAAAGATTTGCCAGAGTAGAGGCAACAGGTGTGCTCATAACAATGGCTTGAATTTCAGCACGCTGTAAAAGCTTCTTTAAAATGTACAAGTTTTATTCCATTCCTTTTTCAAAAAATGATATAAAAACAGAGAACAATGCATGCCTATTTACGCTTTTCGAACCTCTCTATGGGTTTTTATTCGTAACACAGCTACTGGCATGGAGGAACTTCCTAGTATAGTTCCGATGGTTACAAAACACCTGAAACTTAACCCTTTCATGTCTAACACACTATCGATAACATAGGATATGCAAGACTCCTAATTCATATGCATTGCAGCCCAATACTATAAGCTATATGTACTAGAAAATGTTAAGCAAGTTCAAACATTTTAATATATGTACATGAGATCAGACTTATAATTTAAACTCCAAAAATATCTTGTGTCTAGCAAGAAAATACACAAGATTTATCTATCCGTAAGTAGTTCTCTACTTTTCTACACATTTCTGTTATTAAGATGTGTCGTGCCATATGCATGTTCTTGAATTCTTTGTTGCAAAGGTCTCGCAGTTCACCCCACAAGTAGTCAAATATATTACGTTATTAAAAAACGGTAATATTCTATATTTTTTTTATGTGTAACCATAGAAAAAAACAAATAATTTTTGTTCATATATCGACATAAAACACATCTAGTTATTTCACATTTAAAAATATATTTTATTCTCAGTCAACTATTCTGACTGTTGTTAACGTGTTCTACATATTGGCTGGGTGATATTGTACTGGCTATTGTGCAAGGGCTCTTAGAAAAAAATCTAAATCCTTTTTCCAACAAAGATTTTAAAATGGGATCTACTTGTAGTAAAAGTAAATATTTTCTAATGATGTTATCAATATGTTTGTACTATCTACCATAGCATATGACAAAATGAACACAATTTCTATCATCTTGACATTCGTTACAAATTTTTTAACTCACAATTAGATCTTTTCTAGGTTTTTGATCTACTATTTTTTGAGCTCTATTAAGTATCCTATTATTATAATAGCCTCTTTTTCATAACCTGTCCATAATCACTCCCTTCTCAACTATATAATCTGACTGGAGGATACAATTGCATTTTGCCCAAATTAAATGAGGAGATTATCCAAAATATGTCGAGGATGCCCATAACAATACTACTAGAGATGGGCGAATTGATTCTAACGAAGTGGAATTCATTTAGAATTTCAGGAAAGCTTCGATTCTGAATGAAGTCGAAGTTTGGGGTGCTTCGTGGGAACGAAGCGTGCTTTTGATTGATAAAATGACTGCGAGCACATGGCGTTACATGGGGCAAAGAACTCTGGGAGGAAGAAAGGCGTAGCCTACATGACATGTGCAGAGATGAAGCCAATCAGAGACCGGCGGGATTCTGTGACGTCACCGCACTCTATAAGTCCGGGCGCCATGCTCGCTCCTCACACTCGTCTCACTGTACTGTGTAGGGAAGATGCTCATGCTGCCGCCGCTGCTACTCATGATGTCTCATACTAAAGAACTCACGTGCAGCTGCATATACATTTTAATGCTATCTGCTCAGTTCTTCAGCACATTGAATATACAAGGGTTATCTAAGCCTGTTTTTGCTGTATTTATTTAGAGAAACAGCGTTTTTACAATCCAAATACCACTTCATTTTTGGTTGCTCATTTCTTTTGCGCAATTTAGATCCAGGGGTTAATTAAGCGTTGTTCTGCAGTTGTGGTCATTAAAAGAAACGTTCTTTTTCACCGCCAAAGAAGAAATTTTGCCTGTTGCATAATTCACAACCGAAGGTTTATTACAAGTTTTTCTGTTGTCGTGTACCGTAAAAAACATGCCATTTTAACACGCTACAAAGCTGGTAATTTTTGGTTGCTCATTTCTTTTGCGCAATTTAGATCCAGGGGTTAATTATGCGTTGTTCTGCTGTTGTGGTCACTAAAAGAAACGTTCTTTTTCACCGCCAAAGAAGAAATTTTGCCTGTACCATAATTTATATCCGAAGGTTAATTAAGCCTGTTTGTGCTTTTATATTCAGTAAAATATACAGTGTTTTTAAACGGCACATACAAGTAAATTTTTCCTGCCCATTTGTGGAGCGCAATTTATATCCAAGGGTTAACAAAGCTTGTTAGTGGGTTCATTTGGAGTCAAATACAGGGTGTGTATTTATAAAATACAGATATCTTCATCAAACAGTGTCTGTACATTTTATAACAAACAATATGTCAGAAAGAGAGGTGGCAGGCTCTTCACCTGCGAGTGGCAGTGGCACAAACAGTCCTGGAGCAGGCCCAGGTCGCAGCACAGCAAGGGGACGTCGCAGCAGGGGTCACTCGGTGAGGCCAGAACGGCCGGTGCCATCTATCGGCCGTGTGTTGTTCAGCAACCCAATGGTTCTTGATTGGTTGGCTAGGTCATCCACTTCCTCCCAGATGACATCTGATAACCCCAGCCAAGAGTCGGTGGGAACGTCAGACACAACTCTTAGTTGGCAGCGGCCCTCACCTGTCCTCAACCCGCCTCTGTCCCATCTGTTTCCCTCAGCCAGAGATCTACTATGTGGTCTGGGCTCTGCACCACTATATAGCGGGGATGAACAATATGAGGAGGGCAGTCAGCAGCTACTTGGCAGCGAAGAAATGGGGCCAATATCCCCTGCTTCTTGCAGTAAGCGGCAAAGTATAGATGTTGAGAGTGGCATGGGAGGTCATGTTGTGAGGGGTCAGCCTCTGCATACCAAGACCGGTGATGAGGACAGCAGTGACGATGAAACACAAATAGATGATGATGTAGCCGACCGCACTTGGGAGCCGGGTGAAGCAAGGGCTTCATCATCGTCAGGAGAAGAGGGCATCAGCTTGTGCGTCAGGCAGCGGCGCAGCCAGCAGGTGGGTTGTGTGGCCGTGAGTCAGCAGGGTAGCAGCAGTGTGTGGTCGGGAGCCAAGCGGCCAAAAGGTAGAAAACCCGTTTCGCAGGTCCAAGAAAGTAGCGACACAGGGGCTCAGTGAGGCAGCGGCGGCAGTAGTCACTCAGTGCGGAGCGTTGGCGGTAAAATCCGCTATTCGGCAGTGTGGCAGTTCTTTGCTAAGACACCGGAGGAGCCGAATATGGGTATATGTAGAATCTGTGGGCAGAAAGTGAAGCATGGCCAGGGAGCCAACGTTGGCACCACGGTCCTGCGTCAACACATGCAGCGTCACCATCCAGTGGCCTGGGAAAAACGTGGCTCAGGTGTGGTGGTCCATTCTGCCGCCGCAGCAACAGCAGCAGCAGCGCCTACTGGCACGCATGCCATCGCAGTCAGTCAAGGCTCCACCACCTCTGCAGAAGGGAGCTGTTTCTCTTTGACATCATCTCCTGGTCCAGATGCTCTTGCTCCTCGCTACTCATGGTGCCAGCAGTCGTTCAGCGAGGCGATTGCAAAGAGACAACAGTATGCTTCCAACCATCCTAAGGTGCAGAAGCTGACCGTGCTCCTGTCCAAGTTGTTGGTACTGCAGTCCCTCCCTTTCCAAATGGTGGACTCTGCACCTTTCAGAGAAATAATGGCTTGTGCCAAGCCGAGATGGAGAGTTCCAAGCCGTAATTTCTTTTCCAAAAAGGCAGTACCACCCACTTCATAAATATGTAGAACAGAAGGTAGGCCAGTCCTTGAGCTTATCGGTTTTTTTCCAAGGTGCACGGCAGCGCGGACATCTGGAGCTGTAACTCGGTCAGGGCCAGTAAAATGTCCTTTATGGCCCATGGGTGAATGGGGCTTCCTGCCCAGCACACCAAAACAACTTGGACAGGAGACGCCGCTTTCACCTCCACATTGTAAACTGCGGCTCCTGCGCCAATGTCGCCTTTCCCTCCTCCACCACCACCAACATTCAGTCTCCACACGTACTGCCCCCATATACCACATGTGTAGGGCACAGCGTGTTCACGCAGTTCTACACTGGCTTGCCTCGGCGAATGAAGTCACACAGGGGAGGAACTGCTGCGCGTCATGCGTAAGAAATGGGATTGTGTGCTTTCTCTGCGCCAACTTCAAATCGGAACCATGGTGAGGGGACAAGGGAGTAACATGGTGTCCGCGCTGCACCGAGGAGGGATGGTCCATGTACCCTGCATGGCGCACGTGTTCAATATGGTTGTGAAAAGGTTCCTGAAGTCTTTCACCGATCTTTAGAAGATTCTGAAATGGCCAGAAAAACTGTGCATGCACTTTATCCATTTGTACAAAGCAGGAAACACCTCCTCGAGTTGCAGCGGCAGAACGGCCCTCCCCAACACACTTGATATGCAATGTTTCCACCCGTTGGAATTCCAGCCTGCACATGTTGGCCCGGGACTGTATGAACAGAGAAAGGGCCATTAACGTTTTTTTGATGATCCAGGCGGACAGGAGTACTCCCCTGTGTAACTTTGATGTCAGCCAGTGGCAGCTAATGCGTGACACCTGCCATTTGCTGAGGCCATTCGAGGAGCCATTTGTCAGTCGCCAGGACTATGGGATGAATAACGTCATTCTACTGCTTCATGTCCTGAAACAGATGCTGAAAAATCTGTCTGGGCAGGGGACTGGAGACGTGGCGACTACATCTCGCGGCACATGAGTCGGTGGGGACGGGAACTGGAGGAGGAGGAGGAGGAGGACATTGGAGCAGAAGCATTGTCTGGTGAAATGAGTGGATTTTCTACCCAGGTGACAAGAGAGGAGGAGCAGGAGCAGCTGGAGGAGGTAGATGGAGATGAGGAAGACGAGGCAAATGACCCGCAAACACCGTGGACGTATACGGTGGAGATGGAGGCAGGGAGCCCCTCGGAATCACTTGTGCAGATGGCCCGCAGCATGCTGATTTGCCTGGCTAGTGACAGCCGAATAGTCACCATCCGGCAGAGGGATGACTTCTGGCTCTCCACCCTATTGGACCCTCGCTACCGGTCCAAAATGGGAGCCTTTTTCCTAGCAATTGAGAGGGAAGACAAACTCAAATACTATAGGGAAATCCTCCATAGTTAGTTGGCCACTGCCTATGTGCGGTATCGTCCCTCCTCTAACAGGTCTGACCGGGGGGTTCTTCAGCACCCACTACTACTGCCGCAGTTGCTGGGGGAAGGTAGTGGGGTAGGAGCAGTACTAGCTCCATCAGCAGCAACTAAGTCTGGAGTCACTGATGAGCAGCTTCCTTCACCCACCTAGTGAGGAGGGCAGTCGCGAGCAGCAGCAGCAGCAGGACCTGTAGCAGTCCCTGAACCAACAGGTGGTGGCCTACTTAGACAGCACTCTGCCACCCCAGTTAGAAGATCCGCTGGACTATTGGGCAGCCAAACTGGATGTGTGGCCGCAACTTGCCGAGTTTGCAGTGGAGAAGCTGTCCTGCCCGGCCAGTAGTGTGGCATCAAAGCGGGTGTTCAGTGCAGTGGGGGCCATCGTTACCCCAAGGAGAACCCGTTTGTCCACGGGAAATGTGGAACGACTGACCTTTGTCAAGATGAATCAGGTGTGTATCGGCCAGGATTTCTACACACCAATGCCTTAGGCGTCAGACTACATCAACCATGACGCCTCACCCAAACTGTGAGAAATGAGTCTGGGTTCAAACTACCTGCCTCAGCCACTATTCTGATGCCGCCTCCTGCCTGATGCCACACATCTGCTGCCAGTTTCTCCATCTGCCACCAACCGTCTTTATCAGGGACTGGTATTGCCACCCACTTCCACACTCTGTCATTGTGCCACTGTCTGACCTCATGCTGCTGCTGTGGCTGCTGCCAATACCTACACACTCTGTCATTGTGCCACTGTCTGACCTCATGCTGTTGCTGTTGCTGCTGCTGTGCCCTCCACAATGTGTCATTGTGCCACTCTCAAACCTCTTTGCTGCTGTTTTCCCGGGTCACCTCCCCCTCTTTTGCCCATTGGGGCCACTCTGGGGCCCAAAACTCCTTTTTTTTCCCACCCCAAAAATGCCCTTGTGCCACTCTCTGACCCCCCACGGCCTGTTTGGCTTGGCCCTTTGCCTTTGGCCCCGTGACCTCCACCTCTTCATTGTGTCACTCTGGGGCCAACTACTGTTTTTTGCCACCCCCCAGAATTTTCATTGGGGCCACTGCCCTTCCCTAAATGCTGCTCCCTGTGGTTTGCCCATGCCCTTTCCATTTCCTCGTCATTGTGCCCCCTTTTGGGGCCTACCCTTTTTTTGCCACCCCCAAAAAATGTCATTTTTTCCCAAATTTTCTGACCCCTTCTGCTCCCCTGATTTTTAAATCCGTAAAACTCCACACTGTGTCATTGTCCACTCTCTGACCGCAATCCCTGCTGCATTGGCTTTTTGCCGGGGGCCTTAAACACTGTTCTTTGTGCCACCCCTCTGAGCTCATGCTGCCCCCTTGCCGTGACCTCCACCTTTTGTCTTTGTGAAATCTGGGGGGGCCCTACTACTGTTTTGCCACCCCCAAAATGTCTTTGGGTCCCCCGGCAATGCCCCTCATGCTGCTGCTGTGGCTGCGCCGTGCCCCCCCCCTTTTTTTCATTGTGCCACTTCAAACCTCATCTGTTTGCGGGCTGTTTAAATGCCTTGACCCCCAAACTCTGTCTTTTGTGCCACGGGTCTGACCTCATGTGCTGTTTTGGTAGCTGCTCCCCGTGCCCTTCCACACCCCTGTCTTGTGCCACCTTTTCTAAACCTCATGCGGGCTGCTTTTCTGCTCCCGGTACCTACAACTGTCCCATTTCTTTGGCCTATTTCCTTTTTTGCCACCCTAAAATGCCCAGGGGTGCCACTGCTGACCTCATTTTCCCTGCGTGGCTTGTTTGCCAAATTTCCTACACTCTGTAAATTGTGCAACCTGTGGCCAAACACCTGTTTTTTTTCCAAACCTCCAGAATGTCATTTTTCCACTTTTCTGACATATGGCTGCTGGGGGCGCTCCCCGTAAACTCCACCCCAATGTCATTTTGCCACTCTATGCCCTTTCATGTTTGCTGCTGTTTGCTGGTGGCCGTGACCTCCACACTGTGTCTTTGTGCCACTCTGGGGGCCCTACCCCTTTTTTTTTGCCACCTCCAAAAATTCATTTTTGCCATTTGTTTTTTTTTTTTTTTTTTTTTTTTGCCGGGGGGGGGGGGGGGGGTGGAGGGGGGGGCGGGGGGGGTTTTTTTTTTGGTTTTTGTTTTTTTTTGTTTGTTTTTTGGGGGTTTTTTTTTTTTTTTTTTTTTTTTGGGTTTTGTGTTTTTTTTTTTTTTTTTGTGCCCCCTTGACCTAAATTGCGCTGCTGGGGCGGGTGCCAGCCCCAAACCCCACACTCTGTCCATTTTTTTGCCACCCCTTCTTTAACCTCATGCTGCTGTTTGTGGTTTGCTCCCTGACATCCACCCCTTTGTCATTTTTCCCCAACTCCTAACCTCATGCTGCTCTGTGGGGGGGGCTGCCGTGACCTCCACACTTGTCTTTGGGCCATTTGCCTAACCCTTTGGCTGCCGGGGTCGGGCCGTGCCCTCCACACTCTGTCATTGGCCACTCGTGGCCTACCCCTGTTTTTTGCCACCCCCAAAAAGGCATTGTCCCACTCTTTGACCCCCATCCCTCTTGGGCTGCTGCGTCACCTCCACACTCGTCACTGAGGGTTCCACCTGAGCCCTCAGCTTGGGGTTTTTTCCAGTTTGTCGTTTGGCCAGGGGAATTTATCGGGGCACTTTCCCCTTTCATTTTTTTTTGGTCAGTTTTGCCCTTTTAAAGTTCCCGGGGGAATTTTTATAGTGAAGCGATTCTAAGAGTGGCAGCAGTCAAAAAATTGTAAATACTAAAAAAACAACTTTGTATAAAAGCCCAAAACCAACTTCCTCTGGGAATTTTTAAACCCTGGGACAAGTTCTACACACCCTGCAGGCTCTGTGCAGCCTGGGGAAAAAGCCCGTTTTTTAAAAGCGAAATTTTCCCCCGAAGCAAAAAATTTGACCGAAACGAATTTTTTTCGGGAAAATTTTTCCGAAATCACCTAATAAAATTTTTGAGAAATTTGCCCATCTCTAAATACTACCTGCTTGAACAAACCATTTATCATTAAATCTGAATGCATTTTGGATCACTTTTTTCTCTGGGTGCTCAGTATGCGCCAAGGAATACGCTGTAAAACCATAGCACTCAATGAGTGCAGCTCAGCACATTTATACCTCAAAGTACGCACCATAGATACGCCGTGTGAATATACCCTAAGAACTTTATTGAAATAAATTAGGGAACATTTATATCCACTGAAAACAGATAAAGGGGCTCCCCCCCTTTTGTGCCTTTTATGCGAGAAAACAAAGTGGAAAGGATGCCTCTAATGGGGCATTTTTGCTAGTTTTAAAAAGATTGATGCCCCATGTAAAGGTTAGAAAAGGGATACAATTTTTCCCACAGTGTAAGGCAAAATTGTAATTTTACAGATGGAGGCTCTTGGTCCACTAGATCTGAATGATCCCTTTAAAGGGTCTAAACATCCTTTTATAACCCTTTAAAGTAGTTTGTTAATATTTGAGAGTGTAAATTTCCGGATTGTTTTTTAAATTTTGGTTGGGGCCAAATTTGAGGGGGCATAAAAACAAATAAAGTATAATCCCCCTTGAAACCCCGAAAAAGCATGATTTACCCTGGAAAAGGTTTGTTAGGCTAAAATCAGTGGCTTCTATTTACCTACCCCGCTTTGCAACAAATTGCAAAAAAAATGGGTTTCAGATTAAAACAGTAAAATTGGGGAGCGAAAAAAGTTTATTTATTCTAAACAAATTTTCATAGATTCGGTTGAATGCTACACAAACTTAACTACCGTACGTCCGACTGTCCAAGCGGTGTCACTTTTCATACATGTCCCCCATAGTCTGAAGAACATGTTTTGGCTTTGCAAATCAGTTAAAAGATTCTTATTCTTGAGATAAGCCATAGGAAGGCTTTTGAAGAAGAATTTCAGAAGCCCTGATAGTGGAGGAAAGAGTTAGAAGGAGGGATAAAAAAAGGCAATAAGTAAACAAAAAGAAAAGTTTACATTTTTGATCAGGCCAGTTCTGATCTGAACAACCAAAAAATTACATTTCCATTGTTTTTTTTTTTTTAATTTTCATCAACTAAACTCAAGCAACAAAACAATTTTGATTTAATTTGCATTTAGTAATTTTTTTCCCATTAATTTTCACGATTTAGACTTAAACCCCCAAAACCCCCAAATTTTCCCTAATAAAACACATCGGTAAATTTTGTTTTTTGACAATTGGTTCTTTTTATCACATAAGTTTCCACATTTTCCCAATTTTCAAAATCATAATTTTTCTTTGCACACAAAATAACTTGCAATTTATATTAATCACAAATCAATAATTTTTCCTGTTAATTGTGCCAATTGATGCCAATTTATAAATGAACCCACAATTCATAATATTATCTAAAAGTTATGACTGAATTATTACTAAATAGGCCCCTAAAAAATACTTTAAAAATTATTAGTTTTCATTTAAATTAAACATTATTTTTCAAGTTTGAATAAAGTTTGAATAAAAGTGCAAGATGTGAGAAGTTAGGTTACAGTTCAAAACTGCAGTTACAACACACAAACAAACCAATGCCCACATGTTTGGCCCAAAGAAATTCACAATTTTCTAGCATTAAAATTTAAAAATTTTTAATGGCAAAAGTTGGTGGACATGGGGCCCCCACTTTAAAATTTGGGACCAAAAGTGGGGAAATTTAAAAGGGTTCTTCTTATAGGTGGATTTTACAAGTTCAACCTGGCTAAAACACAAAAGTCCCCCCATTTATGTACTTTTATTCTGAGAATGCTACTATGAGTATATAGTAATCTTAGCGCCCAACAAAAGCGTTTGGCCTTTTTCCTACTTTTTTTACTAAAAACCAAATTCCCCTAAATATAAAAAAATCTTATTTTTGAGTTACTATTTTGTTTGTTTATATAACTTTAGAATTTAAGATAATAATAAAATGTTTAATTTATTTTACATTTCAACAGCACTTCCCATGAGATGACATTTACAAATGCAATAAGAAGGAGGTAAGTGACAGAGCGTGGAAAAAAACCCCCTACCCGTTACAGAAACACTGAAATATATTTTTCAAAAACCCGTCAAAACAACACAATCTATGGTGCTACTTTGTATTTTCAGTCTATTCCTTAGTGCACATTTCATTTGTAGTTTTCCTCTGGTGTGATAAATTTTTACCCTGTGCATAAAAAAAATTAAAGGGGAATGAAAGTGCAAGCCTGACAATTTTTACAGTTTTTATATGTCAAGAAAATATTCTTATTTTGTGAAAAATGTTTAAATTATTTTTGGGAAGCTTTATTTTTTTTAAAAAATATAGAAAATTTTTTGATTTTAAAAAAAGAAAAAAATAGTAAGGGAATATACAGTATTCACAAAGTAAGTACATCCCTTTATTTTGAAAAATTTTATTATATTTTTTTTTAAGACATGACACTTTTAAACAATGTAAAGTAATCAGTGTACACTTTTTTTAACAGTGTAAATTTGGTGTGCCCCCAAAATAACTCGACAAACAGCCATCAAAACTCTAAAAAAGCGGCAAGAAAAGTGATAAAACCCCCCTAAAAAAAAAATGGAAAAAATGGTGCCCAAATTTTCCATTTTCCCCTCCCCAAAATTTTATGTGATGGGGTTAAATTTTTACAAAACCTCAGGGGTAATAAGGAACGGTGTGTTAAAATTTTTGTATTTTTCCCTCACACCTCTCATATTGGGAAATGGAACTCAAAAAATAACACCACATTGGGAAAGAACTCTGAGGATCTGAATTAAAAAAATTGTTTTTTTGGCCCGAAAAAAAGCTTTTTAAAAATAAGAATACTTTGCCAACACTCTGAAACTGGGGCTGCCGCCCCAGGGGGCCAAGACCATAAAAGCGGTTTTAAAAAACAATTTTTCCCCCAGAAAAGGGTTGCCCTGGGCGACCCAAAAAAAGAAGGGGGTGCATGTGTTTTAGCGTCCCTAAACCAAAATTGCTGCATATTTTTTAGTTTTGGAAAAGGTTTTTAGTATTCACGCTCAGACCCCTAACCGCCAACCCCTAAAACAACTAATTTTTGGTTTTAGAAATGTCCAAGCATGTGTTTGGGGTCAACTAGGGGAGAGGATGGGAAAAAACAATTTTTACTTTCCTACAGTCAAGCAAAGGTGGGGGAAATGTCATGGTTTTTTGGGACTGCAATGAGGGTCCTAAATTTTGGGTACCCCCAATTTATTGAGGGGACCATGAATGCCAATATGTTCTGTGATACACTGAAGCAGAATATGATCCCCTCCCTTCAGAAACTGGGCCCCATGGCAATATTCCAACATGATAACGATGACAAGCACACCTCCAAGACCACCACTGCCTTGCTAAAGAAAATGAGAGTAAAGGTGCTGGACTGGCCAAGCATGTCTACAGACCTGTGGGGCATCTTCAAACAGAAGGAGGAGGCGCGCAAGATCTCTAACATCCACTCCTCCATGATGACATCATGGAGGAGTGGAAGAGGATTCCAGTGGCTACAGTGAAGCTCTAGCAAACTACATGCCCAAGAGAGTTAAGAAAATAATGATGGCCACACAAAATATTGACACATAGGGCAAAATTTGTCCATTTTCACTTAGAGGTGTACCCACTTTTGTTGCCAGCGGTTTTGACATTGTTGGCTGTCTGTTGATTTATTTTGAGGGCACAACAAATTTACACTGTTATAAAAGCTGTACACCGACTACTTTACATCATATCAAAGTGTAATATCTTCAGTGTTGTCCCATGAAAAGATATAATACAGTATTTACAAAAATGCAAGGGGTGTACTCACTTTTGTGAGATACTGTAGATAGATAGATAGATAAAAATAGATAGAGTAGATAGATAGAAAAGAAAAAGTAAAAAAAAAAAAAAAAAATATATAACAACACTTCTACAGTCCAAAAAGGTTGGTGGCAGAAGAACAAGAAACCAAGGTCAACAGATCCACAACCAATAGATAGACAGTATGTAGGTAGATATTAGATGGATAAATAGATAGATATTAATTATTTAGGTAGATAACTATTAGTGATAGGTAGATAGATATTGGATATGTAGGTAGACTGAGATACATAGAATAATAGATAATAGATTAATAAATATAAATAAATAGATATTAGATAGATAAACAGATAGTCACTGAAATTATTACATGTTTTAAACTATGTCAGTTTTATCAATAAGACAAATACCTCGAAGAGGAGAGGTACTGGCACATCCAATTCTGTCGGGTTTTTCAGGCTAAGCAAAACTGCCATAGAATTTTGCACTATAAAATTAAAGGTGTTTTCCATGAATTTAACCCATTACCGCCTGAGCCAGTTTTTGCCTTCCTGACAGAGCCCCGTTTTCAAAATTTTACATGTATCACTTTATGTGAGAATAACTTTTTGACACTTTTACCTATTCATGTGATTCAGAGAATGTTTTCTCATGACAGATTGGGCGACATGCATGAGATTTAGCGTGTGAGCACCAAATTTCACGCACATAATGAAGGTGCAGAATTCACCTGATTTATGAACCCGCTCTACAGCGGATCATAAATCAGGGGCATTCTAGCGCTTGCACGACAGTCCTGGCTCAGGTATACCACTTTGAAAGTGGTATACTTGTTCCAGATGTAATGCACCTTGAAATGCCGTAGTGGAGCTATAAATCTATAGCTGCGCTATGGTTATAGTGCGCCCCACCTCCTGATTTAAAAAATGTATGAACGGGGCTGCGCCTGATATCAGGGTGAAAAGACGCCAGATATCTGGTGCAGCCCCGTTCATACATGTCACCTATTGCGCTTTAAGCTAGTAAGAAATTTTGGTCCATATAAACCTTGTTTATTTGTGAAAAATATCAAAATATCGTGAAAATTTGGAAAAATGTGCCATTTTCAAAGTTCAAAAATTTCTGCATGTAAGGCAGATAGTTATTCCACTCAAAACAGTTTATAACTAGCATCTACCATATGTCCACTGTAGGTTGACACAATTTTTTTAATGTCTTTTTTTTCGACATTAGGGGGCTCAGAAATTTAGTAGTAATTGTTCACATTTTCAAGAAAATTTGCAAAATAGTTTTTTTTAGGGACCAGTCCAGTCCTGATGTGGCTTATGTGTATGCCAAATGTCAGTAAGGAGTTAAGGCTACAGACACATTAATTTTTTTTTTTTTTTTTAATTACTTTCATGTATTTCTTGATTTAAAAAACATTTTTTTCGCAGTTGGGTTTTATCAAATATTTCAACCTATTTGGTTTCAGCAGCTTTTATATCTCACTTTACATAGGAAGCTGCAAAATGCGGTTCACAGTCAAATCCTTTAGAGAAATCATCCAGTGGCTCAGTCTCTTGCCACCCCAATGTTCTCCTGAGCGACCATCTAAACTCAATTATCATCAAATTAAAGCTAAGTTTAGATGACTGTTCATGAGGAAACAGGAGTGTCTGGAGATCAAACTGTCAGAAGCTTGCTTTGAATTATGAGATGTTGACACTATATAAGTCAAACAATTTAAATAAATAATATATTGCACATTATTAATTCAGTTCCTAGACTTTGTATGGTGTACTTAAAGGTATGTTTAAATTTTTGACAGTACTACCTATCCCTTTTACTGGGCTGTTTCAACTTTTAAATCCCATTTTAGGCATTTAAAACGATATATGGGGATAATCATGACATGTGTTTTGCTGGTGCTGCATCTGAATTGTTTCACTATGTTTAAAAAATTCAAAAGGGAAATTTATTTGGGAAATTAGCACTAAAAATCAACTTTTTTCCCCCAATAACCTTCAGGGTTTTTTTTTTTCTGTTTAAGGGGACTTTTTTAAAAAGGGGACAAATATGCTTAGGAATATGCATAAACTGATAAGGAATGATCTTCTCATTACTGAAGGAAAATACAAAATCATGTAAGTTCACACAATTATTGTCAGTGCATTTATAATAAGTGAATTATTTCAATACATAAAAACCTTCATAAATTTTTTGGGTTTATACAATGAAAAGAACGCCGTGAAAGAAATATTTACAAAATTAAAATAAAAATTGCGCAATTTTCTTCGAAAGGGGAAACAAAAAAGCAATAAAAAAAAAGGTGACAAAAAAACTGAAAAGAAAAACAAAAAAAATTTCAGTTTTAATCCAAATTTCCATGAAAAAAAAAAAGGGTTATGTACGTTTAGGATTTTTATTTTTTTAGGTTGGTAATTTCTGGATGAAACAGATTTTCTTTTAGGTTTGATTTAAAATGAATCATTTAAATACATAATCTGATACTCTAGAACTAGAACCATCTTTTACACTGATTTATTCTCTTTCATTTAAGCTTGTTACAATTCAAAATTAAACCTGTTCCAGTCAATAAAAAGTAAATTTAGCTTCAGTACATAAGTTATTTCAATAATGGAAAATGTATGCATTTTTGTCATATACAAAGGGAAAGTGTATTCATAGTTTTAAACCATTGTACATGCAGACAGTGCTTGGTAAAAAAACGGGTTACAGTTTTTAAAACAGTCCATGCACAAAAAACTAAAAACCAACCCACTTGAGCGGGACAAAAATTTTTGTGCCCATGCTGCAGAAGACCCCACTGTCTTCAGCTAAGCCTCACCTGCTTTGTTAAACTGTGTTGAGGAAATTACAACCCCCAAAAGTAAAACTTTTTTTATCCCACTTGGGGCTTGTTAAAAAAATTGAAATTTTTGGCTTGTAAACTGGTGCACAAGTACTAATAAGTTTTTCCAATTGCGTATAAATTCTGCATCGTTCTCAAGGTGTCTGCTTGCTGTCATTAGTTTTTTATCTTTATTTTTTTTCCCAAAAAGGGATACAACAAATTTTTATTCAATTGTTAGGCAGGGTGCTTGCCTAATTACAAGTTTAAAAAAAATTTAACTGCGGGTTTTAAAAAAGCATTGTACTCCTGAGCCCCTTATGGCATATACAAAAGGGTTAAAAATTTGGGAGTTTTGGGCGAATCGTTCAACAAGGGGAAATTCTTTTAGAATTTCGGGGAAAACCCTTCCCGGTTTCTGAACAAGTCAATTTTTGGGGTATTTTTCGGGTGAAACGAAGTGTGCCTTTTTGAGTTTAAAAATGGCCTGCGAGCACAAGGGGGGCTACAGGGGGCAAAGCACTCTGGGAAAAAGAAGGGAAAAGCCCTTTACATGGGGAGAGATGAAGCCAATAAAGGGGACCCCCCGGGTTTTCTGTGACGTCCCCGGTTAACTATATAAGCCGGGCGCGGACGCTTGGGAGCTCATACCGCTTCACTGTAACTAAATAGGGGAAGGGTGCTACGGCGGCTGATTTTTTACTGAAGAACGTTTTGTTAAACAGCGATTTTTTGGGGGTTTGTCACGCTTGTCTCAAGACTGCTTCTTTTAAATTTGTTTTTCGTTTTTTTTTGGTGTATTGGATCTGGCCCATGCATATACATTTTTAATGCTATCTGCCCCCACAGAATTGAATACCCAAAGGGGCATCAAAGGGCCAGTTCCTGTTGTATTCATTTTAAGAAACAGCATTTTTAATACAAAATCCCATTTTCTTTTTTGGCTCCCTAAAATTCTTTTCGAAAATTTTTACACCCGGGGGTTTAAATTTAAGGTTGTTCTGCTGCTTTTGGGGACCCAAGAAACCTTTTTTTTTTCACCGCCAAAAAAAAAAAAATTTTCCTGAAAGCATAATTCACAAGCAAAGGGTTTAAAATTAAAATTTTTTTTCCCCTTGTTGTGAAAGCTAAAAACACGCAATTGTAAAACCTCCAAAGCTAGTGGGTTTTCCTCCTGCTCATTCTTTTGCGCAATTTTTTTCCAGGGGTTAATTAAGCTTTGGTTCTGCGCTTTTTGTGACTCCAAAAAACTGTTTTTTTAAACCGGGAAAAAAAAATTAAAATTTTCCTGTACCCAAAAATCACAACCCAAAAGGTTTAAATAAAAATTTTTTTCTTTTTGTTGTGTAGCGTAGAAAACACGAAATTTTGTAACACGCTAAAAAAGCTAGTATTTTCCCGGGCTGCTCAATTCTTTTCGCAATTTACATCCAGGGGTTAAGCGTTTTTTTTGTGCTGGGGGTGAAAAAAAATAGACCGTTTTTTTTCACCGCCCAAAAAAAAAATTTTCCTGTAGCATAATTTCAAAAGCGAAGTTTAATTAAAATTTTTTTCTCTTGTTGGGGTAGCCAGAAAACACGAAATTTTTAACAGCTACAAACCCTAGTAGTTTCGGGCTGCTCAATTATTTTCGAAAATTTACTTCCGGGGGTTTAATTAACCCGTTGTTCGCTGTTTTTATTTTAAAAAGAAACTTTTTTTTCCCCGCCTTTTTGTGCTTTTATATTCAGAAAAATACCCGAGTTTTTTAAAGGCACATACAAGCAATTTTTCCGGGCCCTTTTTGTGGACGAAATTTTAAATACCCCAAGGGTTACCAAGCTTCTTAGGGGTTTTCTTTTGGGGCTTCAAAAAACGGGTGTGTTTTATATATACAGTTTATCTTCTTTCAAACAGTGTCTTTACTTTTTTAGAACAAACATTAAAATGCAACAGAAGGGTGGAAGGCTTTTCCCACTGCGAGTGGCAGAGGCAAAAACCCATTCCTGGAGCAGGTCGCAGAAACAGAAAGGGGGAAATGTTGCAGCAGGGGTAACTCGGGGGGAGGCCACAACTGCCGCTTCATTAGCGGCCGTGTTTTTGTTCATAAACCCCCCAATAGTTTTTGTTTGGGTTTACTATTTAAATCCACTTCCCCCCAGATAAACATTAAAAAAACCCCACCCAAAGAGTCCGTGGGATCTTTCGGGACAAAACCCCTTAGTTGGCACCCCCGGGGGAGGGGGTCAGGGGCCCCCCAACCTTCCCCCCCAACCGGCCTCTGCCCCATCCGGTTCCCTCACCAGAATCAACTTTGTGGTCTGGGTTTCAGCGCCACTATATAGCGGGGGATGAACAATTTGAGGGGGGGCACCCCAGCACCCTACTTGGCGCGAAAAAAGGGGGCCCAAATATCCCCTGCTTCTTGCAGAGGCAGCAAAGTAAGATGTTGAAGTGGGGGGAGGCCCATGTTGGGGGGGTCAGCCTCTGCATACCAAACCCCCGGGATGAGGGGGCAGGACGATGAAACACAAATGATAAAGATTTACCCGCCGAAATTGGGGGGGGGGTTGAAGCAAGGGCTTCATCATCCCAATAAGGGGGCACCCAGCTTGCGCTCGGGCAGGGCGAGCCATCAAGTGGTCGGGGCCGTGACCCAGCAGGATAGGCAGTGTGGGGTCGGGGCCAAGGGGCCCACGGGTAAAAAACCCGTTTCGCAGGCCCAAGAAAGTAGCGGCACAGGGGCCCCAGCGGGGCCCGGGAGCGGCGGAAATAGTCAACCCCCGGGTGCGGAGCGGGGCGGTAAAAATCCGATACTCGGGGGGTTTTGGCAGTTCTTTGCTAAGACACCGGGGAGCCGAATATGGGTATTTTGTAGAATCGTAAGCAAAAGGGGAAAGCGGGCCAGGGAGCTAACGTTGGACCACGGCCCTGCGTAAAAACAAAAAGCAGCGTCCCATCCGGGGGCCGGGGGAGAACCGGTGGTCAGATGTGGTGGCCCACCCTGCCGCCGCAGAACAGCAGCAGCAGCCCCAGGGGCACGCATCCCATTGCACCAGTAAAGGGCTCCACCACCTCTGAGAAGGGAGCTTTTTCTCTTTGACATCATCCCCCGGGTCCAAAAGCCCCTGCCCCCTCGCAACCCCTGGCGTAGCAGTCGTTCAGTAAAGGCGTTTGCAAAGGGGGCCCAACAGTAGCCCCAAACCCATCCTAAGGTGCAGCGGGCTGCCCGTGCTCCCTGTCCAAGTTTTTGGGTTTATTTGCGGGTCCCCCCCTTTCCCAAATGGGGACTCTCCCCATTCAGAAACAAAAGGGCTTGTCCCTAGCGGAGATGGAGATTCCCAAGCCTTTAATTTTTTTTCCCAAAAAAGGGCATTTACCACCCATTTTAAATAAATAGGGGTTAAACAAAAGGGTTGGCCAGCCTTTAAGCTTATTTGTTTTTTTCAAGGTGCACGGCAGCGCGGAGTCTGGACGGGTAACTACGGTCAGGAGTACATGTCCTTTAGGGCCCCCACGGGGTAAATGTTTTTTGGCCCAGGCCACCAAAAACTTGGACAGGAACCCGCTTTCTCCCCCCGTTGTCAAACTGCTGCCCCTTTGCGCCAATGTCCCTCCTCCTCCTCCTCCCCCCACCCCACCCCCTTTCCCCTCCACAAGTACTGCTCCATCATACCACTTGTGTGGGGGACAGCGGTGCCCACGCATTTTCTAAAACCTTGCTTGCCTCGGCAAATGACGTAAACACGGGGGAGGAACTGCTCCGGTCATGCAGCAAGAAATCGATGGGTGGCTTTCCCGCGCCAAACTGGGAATAATGGGAAAAAATTATGGTGGGGGGTGGGGGGAAAAAAGGGGGTTTTTGGGGGGGGGGGGGGGGGTTTAGGGGGGTTTTTTGGGAAAGGGTTAATTGGGGGTTTTTTTAAAAAAAAAGGGTTGTAAAAGGTTTTAAAGGATTTAAAAATTTTTTAAAAAATTTGGGGAAAATTTTTGGATGAATTTTAAATTCCTTGACAAAACCAATAAAAAGGGTTGAGGGAGAAGGGTAAAAATTTATATCTTTTTGGGTTTAAAAAAAGTTGGAATTTTGAACTTTTTTGGCCCGGGGACTGTATGAACAAAAAGGCCATTTAACTTTTTTTTGGGGATCCGGGGGCAGCCAGAAGAAACCCCCCTGTGTAACTTTGATGTCACCCAGGGGCCCAGCTCATGCGTGACCCCTTTGCCTTTTTGGGGTTTGGGGCCCATTCGGGGAAAACCGACGTTATTTGTCAGTCGCCGGGGCCCAAGGGATAAAATAACTTCATTCCATTTGCTCATGCCCGGGGAACAGAGGCTAAAAAATTTTGTCGGGGCGGGGGAATGGGGACGGGGGGCGACAAACATTCGTGGCCAATGGTCCGGGGGGGACGAAATGGGGAGGAGGAAGAATTGGAGCAAAGCTTTGTCTGGTAAAAATAAATTTTGGATTTTTCCCCCAGGGGAAAAAAGAGAGGAGGACAGGAGCGCTGGAGGGGTAAAGGGAGATGAGGAAGAAAGGCGGGATGACCCCCAAGCACCGTGGAAAGTTACAGTGGAAATGGAGGAAGGGGCCCCTCGGAGTCATTTGTGCGGGTTTGGCCCCCCACATGTTTTTTTTTCCCTGGCAAAGTGAACCCCCGAATAGCCCCACCCGGCAGAGGTGACTTCTGGCCTCCCCCTATTGGACCCTCGCTACCGGTTTAAAAAAGGGAGCCTTTTTCCCAGCTATTGAGAGGGAGGACAAACCAAATTTCTATGGAAATCCTCCGTTAAACAGTTGGCCGCTGCCTATGGCGGGATCGTCCCTCCTCTGACATGTCTGACCGGGGGGTTTTTCAGCGCTCACGTACTACTGCCGCGGTGCTTTTGGGGGGAAGGGGGGGGGGGGGGGGGTAGGAGCATAAACCCGGCCCCCATCAGCAAATAACCTAAGTCTGGGGTCACCCGATGAAGGGAGTTTTCCTTTTACCCGGGCCCAGTGAGGGGGGGTAGTCGCCGGGAAACAGCAGGACCTGGAGCAGTCCCCGAAACCCAAAAGGTGGTGGCCTACTTGGACAGCACTCTGCCCCCCAGTTAGAAGAAACCGCTGGAATAGGGCAGGCAAACTGGATGTGTGGCCCCCAACTTGCCGAGTTTGGGAAATGGAGAAGCTGTCCCGCCCCGGGCCCGTAGTGGGGGCAAACGAGCGGGGGTTTAGTGGGCGGGGGCCCTGTTAAACCCAAAGGGGAACCCGCTTGTCCACTGAAATGTGGAACACTGGCCTTTGTCAAGGGTGAAACAGGGGTGGGTCGGGCCCGGATTTCCACCCCACCAATTTTCCCTTAAAAGGGTCAGGGCTTTAAAACAAACCCCTTTAGCCCCACCCAAAAAGTGAGAAATGAGTCTGGGGTTAAAAAAACCGGGCCCCAGCCACTATTTTGATGCCGTCACCCGCCTGGGTGCCACCTCTGCTGCAGTTTTCCATCTGCCAACAAAACCCTCTTTACCAAGGGGCTGGGGATTTCCCCCTCACCTCCCACACTGGGGTCATTTTTGCCACTGTCTGACCTCATTTCTGCTGCTGTGGCTGCTTTCCCCTGACCCCCCACAATGTGTCATTGTCCCAAAAAAAATCTGTGGCCCTACTACGTTTTAGCCACCCCCCAGAATTTTCATTATGCCACTGTTGACCAAATTTCTGCTGCTGCCCGTGAACCCCACACACGTGTCATTGTCCCCCCCCTTTTGGCCTTTTCCCTGTTTTTTGCCCCCCTCCAAATGTCATTGTGCCCCTGTTTTGACCCCATGCGCTGCTTTTGGGTGCTGCCCTGTCCCAACACTGTGTTTTGTGCCACCGCTGACCTCATTTCTGCTGCTGTGGCTGCTGCCGTTTACCTACACACTGGGTCATTGTGCCCCAATGCTGACCTTTTTGTGCCGCTGTTTGGGTGCTGCTGGACCAAAAACGTTCCCTTGTGCCCCTGTTGACCTCATACCTTTCTTTTCTGCCGTGACCTACACACTGTGTCCCTTGTCCCCACTCTGTGGCCTACTCCTGTTTTTTCCCCTCCCGAATGTGATTTTTCCACTGTCTGACCTTTATGCTGCTCCTGTGGGTGCTGCCCTTTACCTACACACTGTGGGTTTTTTCCCACTCTTTTGGCCCACTTCTGTTTAGCCCCCACAGAATGTGGGTTTGTGCAAACCCGTCTACCCCTGCGCTGCGTGGGTTTCTGCCGGACCTACACACTGTATAAAATTTTCCCCCCTGTGCCAATCCTTTTTTTGCCACCTCCAGAATGGATTGTGGGCCAAATGTCTGGGCCCCTGCTGTTCTGTGGCTGCTTTTCCCTGACCTACACAATAGTCATTGTGCCCCTGTTTTGACCTCATTTCTGTGCGGGCTGCTGCCGGACCAAACACTGTGCAATTTTGGGGGCCCCTGTTTGACCTCCTGCTGCCCTGGGCTGCTGCCGTTACCTAAAACACGTGTCATTGTGGGCCCCGTCTGACCTCATGCTGCTTTTGCCTTTTACCTACACACTGTGCAATTTTCCCACTCTGGGCCTACTCCCGTTTTTGCCACCTCCAAAAGGATTGTGCCCTGTCTTACCTATGCTGTTCCCGTGGCTGCTGCCGTGACCCCACACACTGTGTCATGGTGCCAATGTCTGAATTCATGCTGCTCCCCCCGTGGCTGGGTTCGTGACCCACGTGTCATTGTTTTCCCCTCTGTGGGCCTTTCTCCTTTTTTTCCACCTCCAGAATGTTTATTTTTGCCCCCTGTCTGACCTCCTGCTGCTTTCCCGGGTCTACACAAATGGTCATTGTGCCCCTGCCTGACCTCATGCTGCCCGCTGCCGTGACCCCACACCTTTTGTCATTGTGCTACTGTCCCGACCCCATGCGGGTGCTGTCTGCTGCCCTTTCCCCACACACTTTTTCATTGTGCCAAATTTTCTGACCTCATGCTGCTGCTGTGGCTGCTGCCGGACCTAGGCACTGGGTCCCTTGTTTTCCCCTCGTTTGGTAAATCCCTTTTTTTGCCACCCCAGAATGTCCCTTGTGCACTCTTACCTCATGCTGCTTTGCTGCCCCCGTCACCCCCCCACTCTGTCACTGATGGTTTCCAAACCCGAGCCCTCAGTTGTTTTTTTTTAGCTGTCGCTGCCATGACTTTTTTCAGGGGTACATTCCCGCTTCAGTTTTTTTAGTGTTTTCCCCCTTAAGTGGGCCCCGGGGAATTTTTTTGTGAAGCGATTCTAAAAGGTCGGCAGTCCCTCCCGGGCATACTAAAACACAACTTGTATTTAAAAAACCCAAACCCAAACCCCTCTGCATATTTAACATAACACAACGTTTTAAAAGCACCCCTGCAGGCTCTGTGAAACCTGAAAAAAAGCTGTTTTTTTTTCGTGATTCTGCCCAAATAATTTTGGGAAAAAGTTATTTTTTGCCGAGAAATTCGTCGAAAGTGAACCCAAACGGGAAATTTTGGGGAAAATTTGCCCCTTCCTTTGTTATATACGATAACCTTTATTTTGTAAACTAAAAATTTTAATAAAAAGTTCTTAAACAGGTATTTCCATTAAGTTGAATCGCTTTAAACATAAAGAAAAAAGTTAAAAAAAAAATTTCCAAATACTTGCTGTTCTGAAAGTTGCCTCATTTCAGGAAAATTTTAAAAATTTTTTGAAAGCTGTTTTTTTTTTTTAGAAGGCTTATAGGATATGACCACAATATTGGGGTTAGCAGCCCCGGGCGGGGGGGTGAGGTCATACTTGCTGGTCTTATCACAGCAAAAAAGTTTGGGGTTTTTTTTTATTGACAAACTTTTAAACCCTTTTAAAAACTTTTTTAAAATGCCCCCCACATTCAAAATCCCTCCATCAGCAATGTCCCTCTGGGCAGGTCAAGCTAGGAAAAGCAAGATATGTTCCAATCACGCTGTAGAAGCAACCCCCGCCTATCTAAATGGGGTGAGCCGAACTGGTTGTGAAGAGC